>VDFB02390685.1:190997-252154 GCA_007258455.2 Sequoia sempervirens | reverse complement strand
CATGACTCGACCATAAAAAAATGGACGTACTACATAGTCATGTCAGCGAACCAAATATCTATCCATCTACATCCTCCTCAACTGTTTGGTATGATCTAGCCATTGTAGTATCAGTTGATAAGGTCTCCAAAGGATCTCATCCTCCCCAAGCCAGTCAAACTTGACTCTCCAAAAATGCACATCTCCATATTGCCACAAGTGTCCTATAGGATAGCCGAAGGCTCGTGGATACCCTATGACTATAGCACATGGGAAACTGACAAGCTTGGTGTATGTAATATGCTCAAGGCACCACACCTGTAGAAGCATGCAGTGCACCATACTATCTATCTCCTGAAAAACAAATCGACCCAAATCATAATACAAATGTGCCAAGATGCAACATCCTCAAGCATAGACCGTCCTATGCTTTGCCATCCTACAAATCAAGTGAACTAATCCTCCATCGAGGTGTGTTTCTCATCCATTTGGATTGAGTACTAGTGCCACCGCGTGTAACATAATCCATCTCACTATCGAGGCTCGTGAATATAGTAGCATTGGTAGCTCAATTTGCACCCTCACGCACTCATCATGAACTAGTCAGTCAAGGAAATACTACATGTCGGCCTTCCACTCGTGAAATGACTGATCTCCTCAAAAGCATACTCGTTCACCCCGAATAAGAACTTAGAGAATCTGGTGTACATACTCTAAGGTAATGGTCATCTCCCCGATTAGGAGGTGAAATGTACATGTATCAGCATTCCAGCGCTCACATAGGGCCATTAGCATGGAATTGTGGTATCTCATGGGAGGCATGAGATATTCCCAAAAGATTCCAATTTCTTGTAGGTGCTATGTCTCCTTTTCTAATAGTGCTGGAGCTAGGTCCCTCAAAAATATTAACTGTCTCCCCCCTAGCCATTGTCGTGACTAGGCAGGTACCTATCAAATTCACACTAATATGCTCTAAAAATTCAACTAGCATCTTTAATTTTTACATTATCCATCATGAAAGTGTACTAAAGTTCTTCTAGTGTGCTTTCCTAAAGGCCCTAGACACTTTAGAACCCTTTTAGGACACTTACAAAGAAATGACACTTCGCAAAGAAATGGGACACTTTGCGAACAAATGGGATACTTTGCGAAAAAAGGGGACACTTTTCAAACTTTTTTCCAAGATCCTAATTTAACCTATATATGCATAAAAATCATTAAATCATTGCAAAATCACTAAGAAAAGGTTGTAGCATCGACTTACCTCGTGATACAGCTCACCGCGTGACACCTTGTCTCAAAGCACATCAAGTCGTGAAGGGTCATAATCTTGTCTACTTGGCATTTTCTCATCTCACTCATCACTCTCAAGCTACAAGAAGGTAAAATACAATAGTAAGTGATAAATTACTCTCTTTTACCTCTTTTAACCTATTTTCATTCTTTTTACTCTTATGCATTACAATAGGGTTATTTTCTATCTTAAGAGTTAATAAAATACCTTTTCTTCAAAACAACATAACGAGAGCTAGGGAACTCCATTTTCGACATCGTTTGATGCTTTGAATCGTGATTCCACACTTGACATCATCAATCGTCTATCATTATGCGGCATGGTACTTGGAAATTCCCTATGGTATGATTGTCCCTTCCTCAACGTGGCTAGATTGCTACCTTGATTCCACCTCTGTAAAGCAAGTAGAATCAAGGGGGCATACATCTACCCTCGAATTTGATTTCTAGAAGTTAGATAAAAGGATTTTTGGAAAATTAACGAATTTATGTTCTAGGATGTGGTTCCTAATGTTGTGGTTTTACATATAACTAAATTGGGGGCTTCATTCTCCCATCTTTTGAATGAGTATCCTTTCATGCAATAAAGTGTACCATTTAGAGTCCTTTAGCTTACATATGCATGTAGAGCCATATGGGAACTAAAGTGGGGGCTAAATGTGGTGTAGAGAATTAGACGCTCTTGGAAAAAGAGACAATTTCATGCTCAATTTGGACCTAATTTTGACTACCCTTGCATTAATCATTCTTCAAAAAAACATTTATAGGCCCCTAAGACCCATTATTTTTGATCTAGAGGCCCATTTCACTTAAAAATCATACAAATCTTGACAAATAATACTTAATGCATTCATATCTACAAAACCCACCTCCAAAACAACTAGTGGGACCCATTCGCCACCTTGGGCGAATGAGTCCCCTCTGGTGGGACCCATTCGCCAAGGGTGGTGAATGAGGCTCTTTTGGGGAAAATTTCAATTTTGAGCTAGAATTTCACCGACTTAATTCAATTTTTCAGTGGATGTCGGCCTCTTAGGTCTTAATAACGGGAAAATTAGGTATTGATGCCTATAAATACACATTTTAGGTCATTTTTCACATATCCTAGTCATTTTTACAAAGCAATTTCAAAAGTAAAGTATTGAAAATCTTCCACAAGAAGTTTATTAGCATTTCTACAACAAAGTTAAAGCTTTTGGACAGAAAGATAGAGTTTTTGCAAGTCTTCAAGCTCACTTCTCATTCAAAATCCAACATTGCAAAGATTTGATCATGGATGCCTATGGAGAATCATAGAGAAATCTAGGTTTAGGAGATGCAACTAGCCATCAAATCACACCTTATGACTTGTTTTCAAAGTGATTCCATATTCCATTTTCTCTCTATCTTCAAATTTAAGGTTTGCATGTCATTTACATTCATTTGAAATGTTGTAGGGTTTCATGGATTGAAGTCTTGCATCATTCAAATCACATTTACTTATCTTATTCTAACACATTAGAATAGGGTTTTTGTCCTACTTCATATTTTCCTAGTCTCAGACACACTTAGGGCTAGGGTTTTATGCAGATTTTATCCATTCAAGGTTTAACTACCAAATTAGGGGTTTGACCAAGGCAACCCCCATTAGAAATTTTTTTTAAAGTTGTTTTGTAGGTGTTTTTCAGAGATTCAGATCCAGGTTTCCGTCAAGAAGTGATGTGCAGGTGACAAAGTGCAGGTCTGAAACTTGAATTTTTAGAAATCAGAAAAAGGACTGATTCACCATGGATGGTGAATGAGTCGCACTAGAGGTGCCTATTAGAACAGATTGTAGGTTCCAGTATCCTTTAGGCTAAAATAGGATTTTGGGTAGAAACCCTAATCTTGGACTGATTCGCCTAGGGTGGCGAATGAGTCCCAGTTAGTCAAAAAGTCAACATTTCCAAATTTTCAAAATATTTTCCAGTCTCCATTAGGTTTACAGGTGCAAACATTTAGTCTTGTAACTTTCTGTTTTGTTCCATTTACCTTTTTATTCATCTTCTTAGGTCTTTTGCAAACAAAATTGTGTTTTCAAACACTTCATATTTCTTCAGTTTTGCATAAATAATAAATCAATTTTATCAGTTTTTTGCACTTAGATCATTGCATTTAGGCATACTTTCATTGTACTTGCAATAGTTTGAGTGAACCACATATATTTTGTGTAGGATCTATATATTTTCCTTTAGGTGAAAAACCCTAATTGAGCAAGAGAGTCATAACATCCTAAATCACAAAAATCTTTGGTTCAAGAAAATATTAAACAATGGGAACCACTAACATCCACTAAGGAGTCCTCTCCCTAGAACCAACATAATGAAGTTATTTTTAGAATGAAACAAAAACTGTGTTTTGGACCTCTTCCTCAACTCCCCTAAGACCTTTGAGATGGACACTGGGAAGGGACTATGTGTTTCTTTAGGCAAGGAAGATTTTTTTCATCAAGAGTACCTCAATAAGAGTGCATGCAAGATTCCCTTGCCTTAATAGGTTTTAAGGATCTAGAGTTCCCTTTATCCTTAAAATGTTCTACGAAGGATGGTCTGGATGAGGTATGGACTCAATTAAATGGAAAATCAAAAAAGAAAAAGAAAGTGGATGTGGGGAGTGAACAAAATTAAGGAAGACCTTCTTAGATGGATACTGGATCTAGAGAGGTTGCTTGATAGGTGGCCTCAGGTAAATAGAGGACCCTAGAGGGTCTCTCAAACCAAAATAAAACTAAAAATTAGCTTTGGGAAGGCCTTTCCTTTCCTGGTCTTTACTTGATGTAGGTATCTCCATCCTTTTTGGTATGGGCCTCCTTCTCTTACACATGGGTTAAGCATCTCATATCAGTCATTTTATTTCCATATAATTTGTATCCTTATTTTATGAGAGTGATTTTATGTGTGAGCATCATGGTTACTGCTCATTTTATTAACTCATTTTCTTAGTTTTCAAAAAGGAAGAATGGAGCTATTGAAGCTCTTATAAAAAATGTTATGTAATATTTTCTCCAAAAAGGAAGAGAAAAAGAACCAATTTGTATTCCTTGCACAATAAAGAGATGAAGATCTATAACAAGTCTATTTTAAAGTAAATATATTCAATAGTTACATTTTTTTTTCTTATATTTTAATTTTCTGTTATTCCCTCTCTATCTTTTCCTTTAAACAACCTAGCTCAGAAAAATAGGAAACAACATTACTAACATAGGGTGTTGGATTATTAAGGATTCACCTTATTGTGATAAAATAAAACTCAGCGTTGCATTCAAATCCCATAATAAATATTAAATTATTATCCCAAAATATTTAAATAAAGGTAAATCCCATAATAAGTAGAGGTAAATGATTCAACATTGTAATTTGATACTTCCTCTTATATTTCCCTTCTATGAATCCTAATACTTACCAAGTGATTTTTAAATCTCTAATATGTATGCATGTGTTATTATGTTTGTTAACAAGTGAATCACTAGGTTAACAATGTAGGGTTTATACGTGAAACTTTACAAGTATTAAATTTAGATATTCTATAATTATTTTGTATTTATTAACAATATTTCAAAGGGTAGATGTTGAATTAACCATCTCTTATTCTATAATTTGGGTAACTAGAGTTGGAGACCAAGTATTTGTGAAATATGATTTCTTGTTAAAACAATAAATTATGGTGTTTAATAAGACAATTCAGGCTCATTAACAATAGCCCTGAGAGGGCCTTGGGGTAATTTCACCTCTTAGAGGCTAGATAGCTCAAATTTACCACCACTTATTGTGTAAGATACATGACTAAAATTGGAGATCAAATAATTAGAAAATATAAGACATTTATAAAACATCAAACCATAGTGTTTGACAAAGAAATTTACATTTAATTTTACTTATCTAGAGGACTATGAGGGACCCACCCCTCTTAGAGTGTACACAAAGAATTCTAACAACCACATATTATGCAATCCACATGATTGGAATTGGAGACAATGTACATGAGAAATGTGTTCCTTCAAAAGCATCAAACGATGGTATTTTACAAAGTAACTCATGTTCATTGGTAATAGTCTAGAGGGCTCCAAGGGACCCATCCCTCTTAGAGGGTGGATATGGAATTAGTCACCACCTATTGTGTATGTTGTGTGACTAAAATTGGAGACCAAGTACTTGTGGAATGTGAGACCTTACTAAAATGACAAACCAAAGTGTTTGTCAAAGAACTTATTCATTAATGATGATTTAAAGGCCTTAGCTCTTAATTAATTATACAATCATTTTGAAGTTTACTAATGGAAATTTCCTTTGTATATCATAACATTCCAACATGATACTGCCTAAGGATGATTGGAACTCTGCATTGTAAACAAAGCCCGTCGACTGTATCCATTAGTGATGGGAACATAGAGATGTCCGCATTTTCTCCGTTAGAAGCAAGACAAACCAAATTCTTTCGGGCGTTTTGTTCAATGTAATGAATGTGGTAATTTATTCATAATGTAACCAAGTTCAAAATTAACAGACTCAATTAGAGGAACATCCAAGCCTAAATTAGTGAATGAATGATGGAAATTGTTAGCATTCTTATGCATTTAATTTTATGTTTAGTTGCATTGGCAGAGGCGGGAAGCTCGTTAAATCTTGGCAATGAACTGGATGTCAATGGAACTCGCAATGAAGTAGGCGTCAATGACACTCTGGTATCCGATAATGGGAAGTATAAAGTGGCGTTTTGGAATCGTGAAGGATCGAAAGATCATTATTTGGTCATATCGTTTAACTTCAGTGTTACGGACAACAGCACCATAACGTGGGCTGTGCCCAATCCATGCCGTCAACGATCATGTAAGCTGATCCTCCGTCCTCGAAGAGGGTTGGTCATTCATGGAACGAGCTGGACCAGCGGCGTCAATAGAAAACATGCACATATTGCTTGCCTCACAAACGAAGGCAACTTAATTGTGTATGGCAGGAATGGAGAGCGCCTTTGGGAGTCGTTTAATCATCCCACAAATACCCTTCTTCCAGGACAGAAGATGACAATAAGCCAGAGCCTCTTTGGATGGCCTTCACCAGACCATTCTCAGAATTACCATCTCGGCTTTATTCTTAGGATGGAGAGAGAAATTGGCATTACTCTGTATGATCCCAGTATGAAAGTTTACTTTGCAATCAAAGCATCTGTGTGTGAGGGATGCTTCTACGCTGAACTTGATGAGGGCGGAAGGTTTAATCTTGTTCTTGATGGTCCTGAGCCTCAGATCCTTGCATACTGGAACTCCCTTTATTATGGGAATACATCTGTTGTCCATAAGTTGTTTCTGAACGATGTTGGAGTTCCTGATATGTACAGCTGGGATGGGGAAACATGGGTCCCTTCTTGGGATTCCACCTTCACTCTCTGTCACCAAGACTCTGTGGATCCACCCTTGCCAGATCATCGCAAGCACAGAAGAAAACCCAAATGGGTTGACTTTTTATCAATCCTGTTTCCTGCAGGAATTTTTATATTGGGTGTTGGGTTGTGGAAGATATTTGAGAAGCGACAAAAGGCCATGTCGTCGCCCTTCCCTGAATGTAGTGGTCCTACAAGATTCAGCTATAGGACTCTGAAAAGAACAACTGGAAACTTCTCGGAGAAGCTTGGTGGAGGGGGGTCTGGTTCTGTTTATAAAGGAAAGCTCAGAAACAATAATCTTGTGGCTGTGAAGATGCTGGACAGATCAAAGAAGGGCGAAAAGGAATTTGAAGCAGAGGTGATGACCATTGGCTCTATTCACCATGTAAATCTGGTACGCCTCATTGGCTTCTGCACCGGTGGAAATCATCGTAGACTGTTAGTGTACGAGTACATGGAGAATGGGTCTCTAGACAAGCACCTCTTCAGCACTACATCTATCTTTCCATGGCCTGCACGCTTCAACATTGCTCTTGGCATGGCGAAAGGAATGAATTACTGTCATGACTATTGTCGATCGCGTATTGTGCACTGTGATTTGAAGCCCCAGAATGTCCTTC
This sequence comes from Sequoia sempervirens, assembly GCA_007258455.2. Lineage (NCBI taxonomy): Eukaryota > Viridiplantae > Streptophyta > Pinopsida > Cupressales > Cupressaceae > Sequoia > Sequoia sempervirens. Next base: position 244,865 of record VDFB02390685.1, on the reverse strand, counting down.
TGGACGCCCAGTTGGTTCCCAAAATATCTGACTTTGGACTGGCAAAGCTCATGTCAAGGGAACAGAGCTCCACTCTGACAGTTATGAGAGGAACGAGGGGCTATCTGGCACCGGAGTGGATCAGTGATGTGCCCATCACTGTGAAAGCAGATGTGTACAGCTATGGCCAAATGTTGTTGGAGCTCGTCAGTGGAAGGAAAAACTCGGTTCCCACTGCCAGCCCCAGTAAGCAATATTATCCTGGCTGGTCCTTCAAGGAGATGGTGCAAGGAAACATTGTGAGTGTTTCAGATCCGAGGCTTGCAAGTGAAGTTGATCTTCAACAAGTGGAACTGCTTGTGAAGGTGGCATTTTGTTGCATTCAAGGTAAAAGTTACTCTAGGCCTTCCATGGAAGAAGTAGTACGAATGATAGAAGGGTCCATGGATGTATCCATGCCCTCACATCTCAGGAACCCTTCGTTCCAGGTAAATCTTTTATCAGAGAGTGATGATTCAGACTAATACTTTACACAACTTTGTTGCTTCTTATTCAAGAGACAAGGGTATGGATTTTGCTTAGGACTTGGAAGGTGTCAAGAATGACTTTTAATATATGAGTAGTAGTAATTGTAAGGGAAATGTTGACTAGGCAATTTTTAAGAGATTGATAGATTTGGTTTGTTACAGTCTCAGTTAATTTGATGGGATGTAAATAATTTTTATCATTATTGCAATTGTTTATTTAAAAATATATTAAGGTTTTTTATAATTTTATTTTTTTAAATCATATAATTTTAATTGATTTTTTTTAATTTTTTAATTGTTTGATATTTATAAATAATTGAAAATATAAAATTTGTTTTTAAAATAAGTTTTTTGGTTATTAATTTTTTTTATAAAAAATTTATTATAAATTTTTATTTAATTTTAAAGAAATTTTATGTGGAATTGACATATGAATAAAAATATTAACACATTCTAATGTGTTTTTAAATTAAAGAGATCTTCAATATGTGATCCTTCTTAATTATTAGTTTTATAGTTTCAAATATAACTAGTATATCTATTGTTAGTGTGAATAATAAATCTATTCATCATACTTAAGTGTACTTAGGTTGATGAGGTTAGACAACTTTTTGTTTAACCAAATGTGTAACCTTTCAAACCTCTAGAGGTTACCAACTTGTTTGGTTAACCTCATGCATACACCTTTTGAGATTGGAAGACTTTTCATCTCACCTCAAAGGTCACTTAACACTTGCACACAAAGTTGATGACTTCGTCATAGAGGTTGTTGGTTTGCACACTCCAAGTGTTCCTAAGGTTGACTCGGGTATAGGACACTTGTCTACTCTTTTGTGCCACATCATGAGGCACTTTCAATTCACCTCATAGGTTACCTATATAAGCAAAGCTTTGTACTCATTACATTTGGATGGACTAAATGCAATATTGTATATTGTTCATGTGCTTGTTTTCTATCTCTTAAATCTTCCTAATTCTAATATAATATCAAACATTGGATTGGAGATTTTTACAAGCCAATAGATGAACAATTTTGTTGTTTTTAGTTTAAATTGACCCCACCCCTATTTAAAAGACCCCGCGTGATTTCCATTCGCTAAGAGTGGTAGGAGAGTTATGACATTTTATTTCCCGGCTTTGATTCAAACTTGGGACATTAATCGTTGGAGAGGCCACGGCTATGCGCAGGCCGCACCCTCAGTTGTGGCCTTTGTGACATTTTATGGCTTCCTCGAGCAGGCCCTTTGTGGCTTTCGAATGAATCCACAGTGACCCCTATGAAATCCGTAGCCAGGCACATGAATTTCATCCTCTGCCACGCGAAACTCTAAGCACTTAGCCAGGCAGGAAGGAAGCCATGAAGAACCCTCATCTCTTCAATGGTGTTATTTTGTCTTCTGCAAGCCCGCCATTTCTTAACGATGATGCATTTCATTCTGGAGGGTCGTTTGACTTCCATATCATTTGTGGAGGTGTCGCAAATTTATGAAGGTGGCCTATATTGAGACTTGAAGTCTCTTGGAATATGGCTGCCATTTTGAGGCATCAACCTGCTCACTGGGGGCCTCGATCAACCTTTCTTGGATGCATCAGCCTACTATTTGAAGGCTTGCAGATCTATCTTTGCAAGATTCCAAAGCTTTGTGCATTCAAATTCGCCTCTTATTTATATTATGTCGCCTCCTATCATAGGTCTCATCTTTTTGCAGTCACAAGGACCTGTCTTTGAAGGCAGCGTAATGGAGGTGCGACTGGCAAGCCAATGAGGGTGCAGCATTGCGTGGAGATAATTTGTAGGTCGATAGACCTGCAACCAAGCTGCAAGCAGGCATGAATGATTTCCCAAAGAAAGCGTGGAGTTCTCTGGCAGTGTGGAGTGAAGGGGAAGCTCTGCCATGACGTACAGATCAATGGCACAGGGCAGTGACTGATCGACCATTGACTCGGTTTGTCCTATCTCACGGAAGCTACGCTCATCTCTCTCTCCCTTCCCACTATGAGTTCTAATTGCAATAGAACTCTAATTTTCCATCTTCCATTTGACCTGGTAAAAAACCTCCCACATATTTCTCAAATTACAATTTACATTCAAACTTGGTTATGATAAAGTTTGAAGGGGGTTCAAATTTTTTCAATCAATTTGCGAAGTTTTTTTTTTTTTTTGTCATAGTTATAAATTTGGAAACGAGGAGTTTTTTTTCTTCTCTTTGCATAGTTAAAAATTTGTAAAATAGGATTTTTTTTCTTTTACAATGAATTTGGCAAAAAAGAAGTGATTAAGAGGAGCTTGAAATTCTTAGTCATAGTTAAACTTTGTAAAAGAGGAATATTCTTTTGCAATAAATGTGACAAAGGAACAAGTGTTTATGGGGGAAGTGCAACTTTTTGCCATAGTTAAAATTTGCAAAAGTAGTTTTAAGTCAATTCATTTTGTAATGAATTTGGAAAAGGGGGTCATTCCTTAAATAAAGGGGTTTTAATTTTATGTTTTTTTGTCTTTTATTAAGGTTTGCAAGACATAATCTTGTCTTCATAATCAACCTCAGGACAATAAACTTGAACTTATAATCAACAAATAAGATTGTAAACACACTCATATAAAGTGCCACAAAGTTGAATGTGTGTTCATTAGGGAGGGAATTTGGGAAATTATTGTACATATACTAGATTATAAAGTGTAATGGGGGGCCAGGCCATCACAACATGGATCCTTGTGATTCTCACTTTATGTGAGTGTGTCTTGGAGCACACCTTGTACATTTTTACATTCCTTACACACTTTTGATCTTAGTTAACATGCTTGTATTCTCTTTGCATTAAGGGGGGACTATGATGTGTTATGCCAATGCTTCTTTCAATGAAGCAAAATCTTCTTTTTGGGAGGCCTAATGAACCTTCTATCTTGATCTCTTGTATGGGAGATTAATTTAGTGGACCACAGTTTGAGATTCTAGTACTCCTCATCATAGTAGTATCTGTATTATCAACTTCACAAAGTTTGAAATGAAATTTTTGTACATTGGTTGAGTAGTGCTCACTAGTTCACTTATGTAGTGTTTTGTATCTCCCATTTTGATCTACATTACTTGGAGATTTGTTGATTCTAGAAGACACCAATTCATCACCAAGAGAGTTTACAGCTTCAACATACTTCAGGAGTTCTTCATCATCATGTTCCTGTCATCAAGGGGCATATTTTTAGGTCTTAAATCCTTCTAATTCTATTTTTGGGAGAGGAGTTTTGTTCCCACTAGAATTTCCCCTCTTTCTCCATTAGTAAGAGAATGCATTGTACATGGGTACCTAACATGGCCTCTAGCCGCTACCCATTTCTATCTATTTTCACTTTTGTGATCTCCCCAAATATCACTTGAGGGGGTGTTAGTGTGAATAATTAATCTATTCACTATACTTAAGTGTACTTAGGTTGATGAGATTAGACAACTTCTTGTATAACCAAATGTGCAACCTTTTAGACCTCTAGAGATTACCAACTTGTTTGGTTAACCTCATGCACACACCTTTTGAGGTTGGAAGACTTTCCATCTCACCTCAAAGCTCACTCAACACTTGGCACACAAGGTTGATGACTTGGTCATAGAGGTTGTTGGTTTGCACATTCCAAGTGTTCCTAAGGTTGACACCAATAGGACACTTGTCTACTCTTTTGTACCACTTCATGAGGCACTTGTCAATTCACCTCATGGGTGGATTGCACCTTCCTTGCCTATATAAGCAAGGCTTTGTACTCATTACATTTGGGTCGACTAAATGTAATATTTCATATTGCTCATGTGCTTGTCTTCTATCTCCTAGATCTTTCTGATTCTAATATCTATCTTTTAAAATGGCTATGTACAAATTGTGACAAAATATTCTTTTTGATGCATATATTTCATTTATATATCACATTTTTCTTAAATAGATGCATCTTGCTTTATTTAGATCACTTTTTTTAAATATATGTCCTAAAAAAGATATTTCTTGACATGTCTTTTACATAAAGTTTTTAAAAGATAGATATACTAATATAAATATATATTTGAGATATATCTACTAAAATTATAATAAATTAATTTAATATTAATCACATTTATTTTCAACCAAATTTAATGTTATTTTATATAATATAAAATTTATCATATTATATGTAGTTATGTATGGTACAAATTCAATTCATATTATATGAGATTTAAATATATAATATATATTTTATTTATATAGATATATTTTGAGGGATATATGTGTGTGTATATATATATAGTCATGATGAATATACATATATTAATTTTAATATGATTTCATAAATCATATGTATAATACTTTGGGAAGATATTGTAATGAGCCTTGCTCAAACTGAACACAATTTGCCCCAATTTGCAGCCTGGGTAACACTTTGATGAAGCAAAGACTGTAAGTGCATGCCACGATTTTGCTGATGAAGTCGCCTCTCACAACCAGCAATAATTTCGGCTTCAAACTTGAAGATAAGCCCTCTTCCAAGCTGTGTCTGGCTGGAAATGAAGTCGTCCTAGTGCCACAATGAAGAAGCAAGCAATGTCATGTCATAAGTGCCCAAATCGAAGCTCCTAGGCTGCCGCCTCTGTTATGAAGCAACAGATTTTTTATTAAATTTTTACCAGCTCCTTTGACCTCCAAAATGGACTAAGAACAATCGCCCAGCCTTCCTATGAGGTGCGCCCTTGGTATGATGTGAGATCGATGCCAAATGAGAAGGGTATGAACAAAAACGTGGCTCTCTTCACAAGATAATGGTGACTGGTAAATATTCACAAATGCCTTCAATTCACCTTCAAGAGCACAATGAACCTCAAAACATCCCTTGACAAAGATGCGCCACCATCCAAAGATGAATCAATGCTAAACAATTCCCTTACTGAATAAGTCGATGGATATGGTAAAGTCTGAAGACAAAATCTGAACATGCATATAACTCCCATCTGTCTTTAAGTCACCCTTCAAGCTATAAAGTTATCACCATGTCCTTCCAATATTGGACGCTACAGCTGGGAAGTCAATTCAATGCACAAAGGGTCTCCTTCATCAAGTTCGTGGTCTCTAGGAAGCTGCCAGCATATCTGATAAAATCAGATTGTAACATCTAAAATATTAGATCAGCAAGTTGTCCTGAGTAGATGAAGACCTCCTTCACAACATGTCTTCAAATAAACACTAAGCAAATCTGGATCAACAATTCAACAAATCAATTCTCCTCAACAATCTGATCTGCAATTTATTAAATCTCCAACACTTGCTTCAATAAGCTGATATGTAATTTTGATTCCCAAATTTGGCCAAAGGCCACAAAATTTGTGCAAATGAGAAGTCTGACGTAACCTCTCCCTTAGCTGCAATAATTCAAGTGATATTTCACACCCTCAAAATTGCTATCGATAGGAAGTTTCTGTTTCCTATGATAAGAGGCAATCTGCAGAAGCCCTAGGCTCCACAAGCTGAATCGACAGTCAACAACAACAACATCAAATCTGCCTGCCTCAATAGTGAGACCTCAAGGTCTATTTATGCTTTTTCCTCTAGAGGTCGGCCTTAATAAAATAATATTATCTTTTTGACTTCTAGAAGATTCCAATATATTTTAATTTTTGCACTTTATAAAATATTAAAATATTATATTATTAATAAAGTGCATCTCAACATCAAATTATAAAATAAGGTTCCCATAAATAGAAACAATAATGATATATGATAGAAAACCTTACTCCAACCAAATACTGAGCCAAGTAATCACCCAATGACTGCCAGGCGACTCTCTTACCATGCCTCATTAGCCTACAAGAGTCGTTAATAGGCTAATCCTGCTGATATGTCATGGTCAACTAGAAGGGGACATTACAGATATTAACCACAATCATTTTTCATATAGTTTATCCACATTTGATGATATCAATTATAATACATAATAATATGAATTTATTTTATATATTTAAGAGTTACTTTAAAGTATATTTCTACACTCTTTGATATGCAAATCTTAAGTACATCCATCTTTTACGTTATGTATTTTATTGTGTAATTTTTAATTATTTTATCTATATAATATATGAGTTATTTTGTTTAAATTAAAAAAACTTAACAAATATATTACAAATTTTAACTTATTTTTAAAAAATAATGTAATATTTGATCTATGGACCAAAATATACATAGATTCTTTTGTACTTTAAAAATAGTGGGGCCACCAATATATGATCTTTCTTAATTTTTATTTTTATTCAATATAACATAAAGTTTACTGGTAAATCAATATTTTTCATAATTAAATGTAGCAATGATGTAATTTTCAAAGAGAAATAGTGTCAAAATTAAATCTTATAGAAATTATGGATAATTTTCTTTAAAAGTAAATTAAAAGTGAAGAAAGCTTAAATAAAATAAAAAATTACAATTATCCTGAAGAAGATTTTTAAATATAAAAATGTATTTTGAGGAAAATTGAGGATTTCTACTTTTCTAAATCATTAATAAAAGGAGGAAAATAGCTCACATGAATATGAATTTAAATGTGGATTGAAGATATAATTGCATACCATAAAATTCAAAAAATGTATTTAAGACTTTAACATTAAGAGAAATAAAAAATGGAGTTGAAGATTTAGTTAAACATTATCTAATTTTGAACAAATGAATTGGTGCATTGAGAATAAAATAAAATGTCCTAGGGGTCCACTATGATAAAATAATTGGAATACACTGAAAAATACTCTACTTATTATTATTATGGCCAAGGGGTGGATAGATGTTCTTAAAAAAATTGCTATGGTCTTTGGCTAGTGTATCAATTTTACTAAAAGTGTCATTTTCAATCTCAGTGTTGACCCTTCTCTTCAAGCCAGGATATCTAGAATCCTTAATTGCTATATTCTCCCTCTTCCCTCAACATACCTAGGAATGTCACTCACTATTGGAAAGGTGGACAACTCAGTTTTGTCTAACCTTCTGGAAAGAGTGCAAACAAAGCTAGTGGCTTGGAAGAGCTCACTCCTTAGCAATGCAGATAAGCTTCTTCTCCTTAAGATCACTCTTTAGAGTTCGGCTATGTACCTAATGTATTTGTTTTTATACCCGCTGCGAGGTTAGAGAAAATTGAGCAAATTTAGAGAAGATTCCTTTGGTCGGGTATTGAAGAGAGGAGCCATTTTTCTTTGGTGAATTGGGATATTGTGTGCTCTAGAAAAAGTTATTGGGGACTTGATTTAAGAAGGACCAGGTACATGAACATGGCCTTCATAACTAAAATCACTTGGAAGCTTCTGAATAACCAGGAGAAATGGATCTCAATCCTTAAGGATAAGTATTTGCACAGTAGAGACTATCTCTGTCTTCTTGATAATCGTGTTCTTCCTTTGGGATCCATAATCTAGAATAACCTCATCAAATCTAAGAATTTCTCTCCTTGGGTTATTCCTAGTAGGTTTAGTTTGGTACTTTGGTTTCCTTTTGGGATAATAGATGGCTTTCCTCATAGGCCCTTGGTCTGTAATCGATTCCATCTGTTGTTAATTTAGACCTTTGTACTCATTTAGAGTTTAATTTCTATGATTACTTGGGTGCTTCTTTAGACCCACCTCATTAGAATATTGATCCTAATTGGTTTGATCACCCCTTTGATTGGTTGCTGAAGAGCTTCCTAGAGCTATTAAGAATCATGTTCTTTAACTCCAATTCATCAGGCTCCTTGGTTTGGGCAGACTCTAAGGATGGGAATTACTCTATTAAATCTAGTTATAATATTCTTTCTTGTGTTTGGGATCCTCTTTTTGATTGGATGAAAATTTGGAGAAGGAATTCTCTTCCCAAAGTTAATTTTTTTTGCGGACCGTGTCATAAATGGATTTTCACTCTAGATAATTTGTAGAATAAAGGTGTCTATCTTGGAAACCATTGCTTCTTATGTGAAAAAGAAGCTAAATCCATCGCCCACCTTTTATTTCACTACACCTACTCTTGGAAAATTTAGTAGAGAATTCAATCTCCTTTCAATATCAGCTAGGTTTGGTAGAGGGATGTTATAGGTATTTTGGATAGTTAGTGCCAGTCGATTTCTCACCCCATGCTCATCGATTTATGGTGGAAATCCATTTTCCTCACTGGATGGGAACTTTAGAAGGAGTGTAATAACAAGATATTTAGAGACAAAAACTTCCCTTAGCTGGTGGTTGCCAATAGGATTATCAATTAGATCATTGATAATATCACCATGACCTCCTATAAGCCTAAAATGAATCCTAATAACTTGGAGAACTCTATTGCTTCAGCCTGAAATCTATCTAAGACTCTTACTGCTCAAAGTTCTTGCATTCCTTTGGATAGGAGCAGTACTCCCTAGTCCCTCCTAAGCTCGGTTGGCTTAAGATTAACTTTGATTGATAGGTTGATTCAAAAACATCTATAGCTTTCAAACGGTATCACATTTTTTGAATTTGAAACATGCATCAAATTCTATCCTTCGTATACTATAAGATTAAAACAAAAAATGAATTTCATGAAGTTTTAACCAAGTTAAGGTGGTTACACATATGAGTTTTTATATTTTTTAAAAGGTGTAATCAAAAAATCATAATTAATTATCTACTTGGAAAAATATTACAAAAAAATATGTATCACATTGAGACATGAGTCCTCTACTTGTATCTAAAATCTTATAATTTTTTTTTTTATCATTTTATTATGGTTAGGGTGGTCAGAAAAACACCTACTTCTTATTTTTTCCCTGAAATTTAAGTACTACTGCATTGAAATTTCAAATTTTCACCAAATAGATTAAAAAAAGAAGTAAACCTAGTATTTTAGAAACTACATTCAATTTTCTACATATTCTATTCTTACATATTTTTGAAATAATATAGATAACTTATTCAAATTTTTACGTCAAGTTGCCTAACTCTAATTTTTTTTATTTTTTGCCACTTAAGGGCCTGATTTTTCCATGATGATCTTGCACATACCCTAATATTCTTTGAAACACTCAATTCTCATCCATAAATTGTTGAAAATAAGGAAAATGAAAAAGCAGAGGATCCTTCGAAAGCATCTACCTTAACCACTTTAGACCAAGAAGCAAACTACACAACAACCTTTGTCAAACACAAAAAAGACCAACCACCCAATTGAAAAGCAATGAAAAAGCTTTATGGAAAAGGTTATGAACTTATGAAACAATTTGGCTATAGTGGAAAAGGATGTGGTGCTAGAGAGCAAGGTATCCATGTCCCTATTGATCCTAACATGCAAGGAACAACTCATGGTCTTGGATATTGTCCTTTGATAGAGATCGCCAAGCCTTCACTCAACATCAACAATCTCACACAACATGCTCCTAAATCATCCTTAACATACGTCCATCCTGAACTCCTCAACACTAGTAGTCTTGAACATCATCCTTTACACATTATGAAACAAACAAGAAACCCTTCGCTTAATGTCAATATCATCTCCCAAGACACCAATGATTTTCATTTGATAGATTTTCCCTCCTCCTGTAAGAGTGAGAACAAAATCTCATATTCCAGAGAAACTTGTGTAAGTATGACATCTAATACTAAGCAAGATGTATCTTTGACGCAAACCACAAGACCACCTTCTACCATTGATCATGAAGGCATCTTGTTGAGGCTTCTCCAAGATCACATGATCAACCTTCCCCCTAGAACTCAAAAGAAATGCTCTTACAATATTTCATTTTGCACCTATCATAGAGTTCATGGTCACTTCACTAATGAATGTAATGATTTGAGTCATATAATCCAACATATTAAGTATTTTTATATGCTTCCCTCTGTGGGGCACCTAATTCCTCTAATTGATACTGATTTTCACTCTACTATTCATTTCATCAATCATTGCGGCTCACCTTTGTCCTGCACTTAGTGGGGGCAAGGGGTTTAGTAGCCTTGTCCTCATATGTCACTTGTTGTTGACTCTTTTGGCTAATCGTTAACTTTTCATGAACATATAAGAGAAAGCTTGGGATGTGGAAAACATGCCTTAAGTTGGCTCACATGTGACATACTACCCTTTTCATGACGTAGCTTATTGGAAACATATGACTTGGCATAGGGCTTTTTGAGTAAGCTCTCATGTTCTCCTTCTTCTACTTTAAAGTAATTACTCATAGTATTGGTGTTCACAACCACTTTAAAGTGGGAGCCATACATCACCGCTCACATTTCGTTGTGTGATTTTATTTTTCTTGTGATCCCCTCTCTTGGAAAAATTTGGCACAATGTTCCCTAGGGTGAGCCCTTGCACTTGTCCTCTCTTGGAGACATTAAGCATGATGTTCCCTAAGATCAGACATTGCACGAACAAAGCAAAATCCTTTTGAACAACCCTTTCACTATTTTGCATTAACAATGTCTATGAGTGTCAAGCATATGAAGTTTTGCTTACTTCATAAGGCTCGAACCAACATTTTCCTTTGTGGTGCCTTATTAAAGTTATCAGATGGTATAACTTTGGTATGGTTGAGTGGGAAGCCCATTTTGAGGCACAACTTTCCCCATAGCCACCTATGTGTTTGCAAGTGCATACCAACTAGCGTATGTTTCTCACCTTTTAGGATTTCTCACCCAGTGGACAACCAAGAGTTCCATCACCCTAGAGTGATTATGCATTTTCCTTTTTGGAAAAATAGCCTAGATCTGATCCACAACTAGCTGGACAAATAGTTGAAGCTTGATCCACCTTTTCATTTTCACTTTTCTCCTCTAGTTATTGCCATCACAACATTATGTATCTTGATGGTTTGACTTAGGATCTTGGATCCTGGAGGCTTGACTTCCTTCTTGATCTTTGTCATTCTTTGTTTGCATTTGTACACATGGATCTCTCTAGAATGTCTACTTTAGTGTGAGTTTGAGGCAAGTTCATCCTCTCACTAAAGTGGGGGCTAAATGTACCGTAGAAAAAAGGAAACTTTCTTGATTTGGGGAATAATTGATTATAAACTAGACTTAATGCGGCCTTGATTTGGTGTTGTGAGGTGTTTTTCACATCCACACTAGGTATAGGACCCTTTCAAATGCATTTAACGATGTCTTGTAAAGGTGTTGTAAAGGATTTTCACACTTTTCTAGAGTTAATGAACCCATCTTCCCTTAATTAAACATTATAAAATGTGTTTAATAACATTATCACACTAATCTAGAAGACTTGTGAAATAAACTTAATGTTAAACTAGTGTTGTAATGTGTCTTGCACATTCACATTGGTTCTTGTGCCTTCCTAAGCTATGTGGACCTCATTTTAGTGTTGTAAAGTGTATTTAATCACACTTTCACATTGAATTCTATGTACCAAGCCCTAATTAACCTTCACATCATCACTAATAGGTCCCTATTAACCCATATTATGCATCCTAAGGAAATATTTGATGAAATACCCAACAAAGTCACCATATAAACCTTATTACCTTATTTCCTAGCAATAGCTAGAAAATGGGCCCCACTGCCCGACTAATTCACCACCTATGGTGAATGAGTCCCTACTAGGTGGGAATAATTCCCACAAGGTGGAAAATGAGTCCCATTTGGGCCAAATTTGAGTTTTGAGCAGGAAAAATTGGAAATTAAGTTTAATATTATTTTATGTCAGCCTTGGGGATCCAATTTATGGGAAAATAAGGTGAATTTCCTATAAAATCAACTCTCTAAACCCTAATTCATAACCATTATTCATTATTCATCCATCATTCTTCCATCTCAAGTCAAGCAAGTTAGGGTTTCATCATTTCAAGTCATTAAGATAGCAATTTTCAGACATTCAAGGGCAAATTCTTCATGTTTTGTTGCAGAAATTCAAGATCAAACATCATGGAAAGGTATTGAATCCATTGTTGCATGCTTCAAGGTATGTGCAAGATCATCATGGAAAAAATAGGCCCTAAAGTGGCAAAAAATTCAAAAAAATCAGAGTTAGGCAAGTTGACGTAAAAATTTGAATAAGTTATCTATATTATTTCAAAAATATGTAAGAATAGAATCTGTAGCAAATTGAATCTAGTTTCTAAACTACTAGGTTTATTTTAAAAAAAAATACATTTGGTGAAAATTTGAGATTTCAATGCAGTAGTGCTTAAATTTTAGGGAAAAAATAAGTAGGAATCCATTTTATCAGTTTATTTCATCTAGGTCATTGGATTTAGGCATAATTCTATCATACATTCCTTAGATTGAGTGAACGGGCTAGATTTTGGGTGTGGGATCTATCTCTTTTCATTAGGTGAAAGACCCTAATTGAGCAAAAGAGAGTCATAACATTCCTATACACCCTAAAATCTTTGGTTCACTTATTACTACCCAACCCTAATCCTAATTTTAATTTTAACCCTAACCCTAATAATTTTGTCTTCCATTTTGCTTTGTGAATGCTACTAGCATATATATATATGTATGGCGAGAGATATCCTTCTTGAGGCATCTATTGCACTTTTATGTAACTAATTCATTATAAAATAGATGCCTCGAGAAGGATATCTCAGCGTATTTTATAGATTTGATTTATAAATTAATATATATATGTTAGTAATATGTTCATTTTAATGGCTTCTTAGCTTAGCTTGCATTGAATGATCTTATCGGGACTAATGCATAGTAGCTTAAATACATGGTGAATCCTCATGGATCAAGTGTAGTTAGCCTATACTATGTCATCGATCATAGTATGCATAATTCATTTCCCATGAATTCCATGGCTACAACCAATGCACATAATGTTACCAACACCATCCCTGCCATCACTATTTGTACTCAAGCTTTGGGGTGTACCTAAAGCCAAGGTGAAATTTTAATTCCTCCTTCTAAAATACCCATTGTAATGATGGAAATTGACCTCCTTCTTAGAGATAGGGAAATTTCTCATTTAATTTGGACCTATTTTAGGACCCTTGCATTAATTACCCTTTAATTCATCATTAATAGGCCCCTAAGACCCATTATTTTGGATCTTGAGGCTTATTTCAGCTAAAAACTTGACAAAATCATCAAAAACATCAACAATTACAAAAGCCACCCCAAAAATCTAAGGTGGGACTCATTCACCACCTTGGGAGAATGAGTCCCCCTAGGTGGGATCCATATCCAAGGTTGGCATATGAGTCCCATTTGGGGCTTTTTTAGGTTTGGGTGATCCCACAATACTAGTTTATAATTTTTGGCCAAACTAGACACTAAACTGATTTTTTCTAACTAAATCTTCACTTTCGGGCACCTATAGCGGCTAAACTGTGAGGAATTTGAAGATGATGCAAACTAGTGATTTTTGACATTTTGTCTTTAGATTCTAAATATAGTTTTTTCAAAAAAATTAGAATCAGATTGCACTTCTTTTTCCATCTCCTTTGAAAACTAGTTTTTTCAGTAAACACCATTTTTAAGAAGTGTCACTCATCATATAACACATAAATTTTTTTCCATGAAGGATAATTTTTTTTTTTTTCAAATTTATTTTTTTAACTACAATATCTAGTGCTTCCAATTGGTTTCATAGTTTTTTATTAAATATTTTTTCCTTAAATCAAGTTTCGAAGTCAAACTAATTACAATTCAAACATAAGCACTGTATAACACAACTTTTTTTGTATGTATCGAAATTCAATTTTTTTTTGTTGGATCAAGGACTTCAATATCTGGTGCACTCATATTTTTAATTTTTTTTATAATCTTCTATTTTTCCACATGTGCAGAACAAAGAGCTTTATTTGGTGAAAACCTACATTCACAAGAAATAAAAGATAAATATAATAATTAAATTAAATTTTTTTAAAAATATACTTGTTGGGAAGCTTATAATAAGGAATACATACTTACTAAAACTAAATTTTAAATGAATTCATTTGATCCCCCAAAAGGTAAATCAAAAGTGGTTTTTTATCATCATTTTGATAGGTGTAAAGGAGACTTTGTTATAGGTATGGTTTAAAACTAGCGGGGTTCTATCCAAGGGGGTTTGATCTAAGGTAGTTTGATCAAACCCTCTTCAATCAGAATGCTTTAAATGGAAAATTCTAAGGCTTAAATCATTATATTTTCTAAAAATATGTGATTTCAGCAAAAATCAGAATTTCCTAGAAATTGTAAACTAGCTTTGTGGGATCACCTGGTTTGAGTGGGAAAATCACCTTCTTAATTCAAATTTTTGGTTGATTTCAATTTTTGAGACTTGAATAATGGTAAATTAGGTGTTAATTCCTATATAAGCAAGATCCTAAATCATTTTTAAGGGAAATTTCAAGATCCAAACATTCAAAGTCTTCAAACATTCTTTCACAAGAGCATTCAAGTTTCAAAAGAAAGCAAAGTTGAAGTCTTGGAGTAGCATTAAAGTGTTTTTGCAGGTCTTCAAGCTCACTTTCATTCAAGATCTAAAATTTTCAAGTGTTGATCATGGTTTTCTATGGTGTATCATGATGGATTCTAGGTTGGTGAGATGCAACTAGCCATCAAGCCAAGGCTAATTATTTGTTTCCTAAGTGATTTCATCCTCCATTAAATAACTCTACATTCAACCTAAGGAAGGTACAAGCATCATTAGGGCTCATATGGGTGATTAGAGATCTCTCAAAGTGAGTCATTCATCTTCATATTTTTATTCATGCATCTCATTCTTACACAATAGAATAGGGTTGCATTGCATTTTAGATTTCCTAATCTTAGACACACTTAAGGTTAGGGCTTACATTCCTATTTACATCCATATTTCATTATTTCCATCAAGGTTTAATTACCAAGCTAGGGTTTGACCACAAAAAATCCCCCATAAGAAAATCAAGTCTATATTATGTTTTTTAGGTATTTTTACAAATTTGGATTTGGAAATCAATTTGGGAGAAAAGAGTAGGTGTTGAAAAGTAGATCTGAACTTTGAATTCTTGAAAAAGAAGAACAAGAGTGATTCACCAAAAGTGGAAAATGAGTCCCATTATAGGTGTTTTTTAGGATTTTTACAGATTCATATACCCTTTTTCCAAAAACCTATTCCTGTGTAGAAACCCTGATCCAAGACTGATTTGCCCAGACTAGTGTATGAGTCCCAGTAGGTCAAAAATTCAAGTTTTTTAGTGTTTCAAAGATCATTCAAGTCATCTTCAAATTTCTAGGTGCACACACTTCATCTTACAACTTTTTATTCTAGTTTATTTGCATTTATAGGTCATTTAGTGAAGCATTGAATCATATTAGGGTTTAGCATTACATCTTGCATTTCTGTTGTTTTTCCAAGCCCTAGCTTGGTGGTGAACCCATCATTAGTTTACAATTAGTCCCTAGGACAACCCTATTGCAAGATCTCTTTCTCCTTTGCATTAAGATCTCTAGGGTTATCCTTGAATGAAATTGGAAAGTGGGTGTGCTCTATATTCTAAACAATACGAAAGCATTTCCTATACCCATTTTCTTTCATTTCATTTTGGTGAACTTGCATTTAGAATATTATAATTCTGATTTGGAGTGAATTACCATCCTAGATATTTCTTGCATTAACATTGAATTAAGGTTTGTACTAGTTAATTGGCATTCTAGGGTTTCTAATTTTGTATTAGTGAAAGTTCATATAGCTTGCATTTTTGCACCTTAAATCCCTGAAAATCATACAAAATCTGAATTTGCACATAGGTTATAGATTATGCAACATAAAAAGCATTAAAATCAATCAAAATTTTCTGAAAATTTTGAAAAAAAAAATCCCCACTAGGACTCATATGCCCCTTTGGGCGAATCAGTCCTAGAGCAGATTTTGTACTGCATTTTTTCAGAGTTAAATTCCTTGTTTCTGAGCTTTTGTTTGCTGTTAAAATATTTATGTTTCATTTTGCATACTTTCTATTACATTCAAATCATTAGAAGTAGCATAATTTACATTCATTTCAATTACGGATAGAATTAGATTCCTGTATTTTTCATTTTTAGCATTAGTTCATAGTTCAATTAGATTAAGATTACATTTGGCATACATTAGAAAACAAGATTAGACAACTAAACCACTTGGAGAAAGTATAGTTATTTAACTATGTCAAATCTCTTTTTCCAAGTTAACCTAACCCTCAATCCTTTTAGTAGTGATAACTTTAACATGTTAGATGAAGCGCTTGAGGATTTCATCTCACAAAGTTCATCCACTAAGGCTTGTTATGACAAACCAAAACCAAGAGACGTTAATGTGATTCAACCTCAACTTATCCTTTACCCACCTTCCCATAAACCTCAAACTCAAAACAAACCTATTTACACTCTTGAACCACATAAAAACAATGTTTGGTAGAAATCAAGTCATAATACCATTTCTCATACATATAACACTAGAAATAATCTACAACCAAAACAAACAACATCAACATCCTTACCTTTACCTAACTCCATTTTGACTACTGCCCCTCGTTTTCTTTCAAATAGTGGAAAGGAGTATGATCTTATTGAACAAATTAAGAATACTCCCACAAAAATGTCCCTATGGGATTTAATTCAAAACTCTCCTAATTATCACATTATGCTTCAAATAGCCTTACAACAAGTTGTGATCCCTTCTAATACAAATGAAAATGATGTGGCAACTCTAATACAAGGAATGAATACAATCAATGTAGACATTACCTTTCCTCAACATGAGTTCCCTCCTTAGAGATGAGAAAGAAACATGATGCCTTCATGATAATAGCCAAATTCAATATAACATGAATAAAAATAACCCTTGTCGATAATGGCTCAGCCCTTAATGTGTGCAATGTGAATCTTTTAGATATACTGGGCATAGATAAATCAAAAATTGAACCTGAATCCTTATCGATTTGAGGATTTGATAATGTAGGAAAGCAACCGCTTAGTGTGATTACTTTACCTATTACAGTCAAAAAGGCTACCTTACAAACTCTTATTCATGTTATGCCTCATGACCTTTCATACAATCTTCTTTTAGGAAGACTTTTGTTTCACGAGATGCATGCAGTGCCTTTGACTCTTCATCGTATCATGAAGTATGTCTATATGTTCAACAAGGTGTACCAAGTTGAAATAGACCCTAAGCTTGAAAGTTGCTTACAAGTTGAAAAAGGAATGACAAGTCCTCTAAGAACATTAATTCCAACATCAATCATAGAACCTAGATGAAAGAGGAAAAACAAGTGATTGAAATGGTGTCAAAGCTATTAGATGATGATTGGGTTTCCTTGGATTTCACACCTTCATTTATGGGAGAGTACACAATCACAAGTAAAGAAGATGAAAATGAAAAAAAACCAATGGTGATTTCAGTGCAAAATTTAGAATAACAGTCACAAGCATCTACCTCATCCACTTTAGAAGAAGACACAAATTATACAAAAAACTTTGATGAGATAGATTATCAAAAAAAAATTATATTTGAAATTAGGTTATATTTTACTACTAAAGTGGAAGATATTTAAGAGATGAAAGGAAATCTTATTTCCCTTCCCTAAAATCTATTAGTCCTAAAATTCAACTACATGCCACTATAGATATCAACCAAAAATTTTAAAGCTACGTGGAGGAGGTTGTATAATTTTTTATTAAGAAAAGATTAAAAAATAACAATTTTGTGGTTGCAAAGGTAATAAATTATGATGATAGGAATTTTCTCTATTCGCCTTGTAATTTAGTACATCTAATTAACTTTTGTATTGAGAGTAACATAGATGAATTTTTATGAAAAAGTACTTAAATAATGGATCTTTAAAGATGTATATCTTTAACACTACACCCATCCTTTCATAGCCTACATGATTTGACATTATCTTGGCATCATGAGAGGAACTAATTATTACCACAAACATTGTTGATCATGTTCTTTGTCCTATGATTTAAAGCCCAAAAATATCCTTCTAGAGATCCAATTTATTTCTAAATATTGAATTAGAAAAACTCATGTCTAAGGAATAATGTTACAATATCATAGCTACTATTAAGAGCAACTAAGGGATATCTCATGGTGAAGTAGAATATTGATGTTTCCATCACTATAAAAGATATGCATATAATTATAACCAAATGTTATAAGATCTTATTAGTGGAAGAATAACAATTACTCCCATGATTAAACCTAATAAGTAGTATTACCATCACCATTCCTACCATGAGATAATACACGAAAATATTGCAAGAACACATCTAATTATATAATTTTTTATGTGAGTTTGATCTTCAACAATTGGAGTTTCTTGTGAAAGTGATGTTTAGGTTCATCAAGGGGAATTGTTTAACTAAGGATTCCATTAAAAAAGTGGTATGAATGATAGAAAGATCCAAAAAATTATTCATGTCTCCACATACTAAGAATATTTTATTCCAATTAAGTCTTATCAATGAGGGATGATTTAGAGTAATATAATTGCTTTTCTTATTTCACCCCTGATGTATCTAAAATTGTAATAAAAATGTAACAATAATTTTAATTTTAAAACACATAAATTTTTATGGTATTCTTCAACTAAGACAAAATACATAATATTATTTCCTTTACAATAAATTATATCTCACCCACTATCTACCATTATTAAGATACAACAAAAAGTAGTCTACTAAAATATTTCTTAGAGAAACCAAAATAGCTAAATTTGGAAAACTAGTAATTTTTTACTAATTTTAAATCCAACAAAAAATGTCATATTAATTATATTATATCTTATAAATATCCTATTTTTTATTAATAATGACTTTGAACCCAATTGCATGCTCATATACAAGTGCAAAAAGGATATAACCATAAAATACTAAATTATAATTTTGAAGATTTAGATGGTTGAATTAAGCCCTAAAATTTATTGAAATTATTAGTAATTGGGAAAATTAGAGTGTGGGCATATAAAAATTTAAAATATATTATGTTAAAAAATAGGCGTCATCAACTTTATGAGCCGAAAGTTATGACCTTTGCAAATTATGATCTCACATTATTCTTCTCTAATTGAAAAAACTTAGCTCCTATGAGTTACCCTAATTAAACTCCCACCATTTGTTTCTATCTAATATTTTTAATTTCCATTATGAGATTCAAGTGTTACCCTCTTGTTCTCATCCTTCTCACTATCTACTTAATACCTTTTGTAGCTTCCTTGCCTCATGTTCACTATATTTTTTCCTAGTAACTATGTTATCTATTATTTCTTCTTTTTGGGTGCCTATTTGATGTAGGAGCATCCAGGACATAGAAGCTATCCTACATCAACTTGTGTTGTTTCCTTTTTGAATAAGGGTTGAATAATCTTTAGTATGGCAATTTACAAGATTTCAAACCTTTGGATGTAATAGGAAGATGTTGGCATTCAGTGTTAACGATGTTCTATGTTCATTCAATAGGTTCATCTACATGACAAGAGGGTTTCAAAGGAACCTGGTTTAAGGTCCCTTCAACATGACGATGGAAATAGGTGACATGGCGATAACATGAGTTTACAAAGGTTGAAGTTCTTCATCTGGTTGACATATGAGCATCAACAAAACAATATATTGAGTTCCTTTGACACTACAACAAGGTGGTGATGTTCGTGATGGTTGGTGTGCTCATATCGGTGGAACACATCATTTTTTCCAAGATGGAGATACAAGTCCCTTCGATAGGCTGATAAAGTGATGATGATGGTGAGGTGGCAATGAATGATTGAGTGAGAATAACATCAAGGAGATCTTCTTGTTTTAGAGTGAAATGTTTCAGAGTATCCTTGAAAACATAATTGGAGTTTTATGATATTGCTATCAGGATTCAACTGTGTAGTTTCAAGTCAAACTCATTGACCCATGTTTCATGAGGATTCAACCGTGGGTCAATGAGTTTGACTCGAAACTACGCGGTTGAATCCTGATAGCAATATCATAATTTGACACGCTGTGGAAAAATACCTCCTACTTAATAATTGGAGTTTGATCGATGTGACTTCTAGGTATCAATGAGAGCTACTTGAGTGTCCCCTTGACACAGGGACACATGGCATTGACCTTGGTGGGATTGAAAAGAAGGTAATGATGATGGAGTTCTATGAAATGGATGGAAAAGTAACATAATACAATTGGACGACCAACAATTCACACCATTGTTGCAAATTGTGAATGATGATGAGGATGGTGATCGATGAGAGGGAGAATATTGGGGTGACAGGGAATTGTCTCAACCCAATAACACATTGTGTTTTCAATAGCGAGGCATGAAGAAGGTGATCAATGGCATATTTGGGAAGACAGAGTAGAAAATGAGTTAACTTCCTATGAAATATCACTGACTCATTGGATGATGAGGTAGTACTACGACAAAATGGAGAGAAAGAATGTCAAGCAATGAGGCCAACATTAAAAAGGAGTATAGTATATAGAGATAAAGATGGATCATCAGAAAGGTGGAAGAAGACAAAGAGGAAGTGGTAGAGTAGCCTGTAGGTGTGATATAGGAGATCAAAGAGTAGAATTTGAAGGCTCTGATCTACCATTATGACATATTTTTTTGTAATCGAAGCCAATGTATTTTAGGTAATGATGTAATATATTTTTTCCATTTGAGAATAATAAAATATCTTTACTTTCTTTCTGCATATTGGTTGTTCCTTCTATGATGTTTTTGTGAGTTTGAAATGCTAAGGGGAGTACCCTTCATCAGTGGAATCAGAGCCAAAAGATCTTGAGAGTTCATAGTATGCAACAAGGCCTATGGGTGATGAGCAAAGGGAGGATTGTGGGAAACTACATTATTTATTGTAGGGATGAAAGAGGGTTTGTGACTACTATCCTCCAGCAGAGATAAATCTGGGTAGAAGGTGTAGAGTTCCTCCATTGAGAAAGGCTGTGTAGAGGAAGCATCTTCCAAGGTCTTTGTTGGGTAGAGGATAGTTGTATGAGTGAGATATTGTTGCAAGGAGTGTACTTGTAACTATAGAGGGGCTTGTGAGTCTCTAATAGTAACTTGAGGGTTAAAGATTTGTGTTGTTACAAATTTGAGATGCTTGGAAAATAGAAAAGAGAAAGGGAATTATCATTAGATGAATTCTAAGGATTCCTAGACTAGAGGAAATTAGAGAGAGGGAGCAAGAGAAAATGAGAGTTGAATTTGTTAGGAATTGAATATAGAAAAAATCAATTAAATGCAAATAAAGATTAAATAGAGGAATGGCCCCATCTTGGGGGCACTGCCCCCAAACCCTTGTTAAATAATTTGGGGGGAAACCACGCCGATAAAAGTGGGGAAAATTTAACATTTGAGTCCGATTAGGATCCTTATACCAACATAATTGATGGAGATACAACAACAAATAAAGGAATTGGAGGACGTGGTTAGAAGGAGAAAACTAGAGAAGAGAAGAGCTAAAGATAAATTTTATTTTTCTAATGATGTTTTGACTATAGGAAAGAAAGAGGATGCAACATAGTATCATGCATGTGATACTGAGGAAGAGTATGAGTATGAGCAGGTTGAGGAACCTAAACCTAAAATTGAAGGATGTCTATTGGCAAACATGAAGGATGAAGATATAGAGGTGGTAGCAACCACAAACGAGTGGAGAGTAATGGAGGACCTTGAAGAAGAGGAAACCCAAGTGGTAACAATTGAAGAAAAAGGTAAATTCTGATTTCTGTGAAGGTTTTGATTTTTCTGAGTATGATAAGAGTAATTTAGAAGAAGTAGAAATAAGTGTCTTTGTAGATGAAAACACTATAGTTGTAAGTAAGGAAGAAGGCGAGGAAGAGCTTGGTGAGCATTTGTTTGCATTAATTGATGATTTCTCATGTGATAAAGAGATTTGCATGGATGACAATTAATTGTAGGAGGATAAGGAAGAATATTTTGATTGTGTTATTAACATTGATAAGGATATAGAGGAAAGAGATGGACAATATGAGTATTTTAATTGTGATACTGAAATTGAATTTGTAGTTGAGAACCAATTTCTAAGATATATAGGTAAGGAGGAGTATATGGAACAAATAGATATTGAAAAAGAAATGATTTTCACAATAGTAACATCGAATGAGGTAATGCATGAATATCATTATTTTTTTTTTGAAGAAGAAATTGAAATTCATGACTTTTTCAGATTTTCATAATGTATATGTAGTGTAGGAAATTGTATGCTCTTGAGAGTGAGGAAATTTCATACTTAATTTGGACCTATTTTGGCACCCTTGCATTGATTATCCTTTCAATCATCATTTATAGGCCCCTAAGACCCATTATTTCAGATCTCAAGGCTCATTTCACTGAAAAATCCTATAAAATTACTCAAATCCTCGAAAATCCTAAAAACCCACCTCAAATTGACAAGGTAGGACTCATTTGTCACCTTGGGTGAATGAGTCCCCTTAGGTGGGACCCATTCACCAAGGGTGGCGAATGAGTCCCATTTGGGATCTTTTTCAATTTTGAGTTGTAAATTCACCATTTTTAATCAAATTTTTGGTGGATGTTAGCCTTTGAGATCTAAATAATGGTCAATTAGGTGTTAATTCCTATAAAAGCAAGTTTCTAAATCATTTTTATCAACTATAAGCACTTTGAGCAAGCATTTTTCAAGAGATAAGCATCAAGAATCTTCATTCAAGCTTTCACAAGAGCATTCTAATTCCAAAAGCAAGTAAAGTTGAAGCATTGGAGTAGCATTAAAGAATTTTTGTAGGTCTTCAAGCTCACTTCAAATCAAGATATAGCATTGTGAAGGGTTGATCATGGATTCCTATGGTGAATCATGATGGATTCTAGGTTGGGGAGATGCAACTAGCCATCAAGCCAAGCCTAAACACTTGTTTCCTAAGTGGTTCCATCTTCCATTATCACTTTACATTCAACCTAAGGAAGGTATATGCATCATTAGAGCTCACTTGGGGTGATTAGAGATCATCATAAGTGAGTCATTCATCTTTACATTTCTATCATTGCATCATATTCTTACATATTTGAATAGGATTGCATCACATTTCAGATTTCTTAGTCTTAGACACACTTAAGGCTAGGGTTTTCATGTACATTTCATTATTCTTATCAAGGTTTAATTACCAAACTAGGGGTTTGACCGAGGGAAACCCCCCACTAGAAAATCAAGTTGAATTATGTTTTGTAGGTGCTTTTTGTAGATTCAAATCCAAAACTCAAGTTGGAAGGAAAGGGTAGGTGTTAAAGTGCACATAAGAGCTTTCAATTTCTGAAAAAGTGAAATGTGACTGATTCACCAAGAGTGGTGAATGAGTCCCACTGTAGCTATTAGCTAGATTTGTTTGCAGATTCTGATAGCCTTTTTCTCAAAATAGACTCTTGTGTAGAAACCTTGATCTGGGACTAATTCACCCAAGTTGGCAAATAAGTCCCAATTGGTCAAAAAGTCAAAATTTCCAAAATTTCAAAGCTGTTTCCAGTTACTTCAAGGTTTCCAAGTGCACATTATTTGTACATTTTTGCTTTTCTATTCTATTCTACTTACATTTCTAAGGAATTTTCTAGATCATTGCATTAAACTAGGATCTTGTTTTACATCTTGCATTGCATTGTATTTTACAAGTCTAAACTTGGTGGTGAACCCCTTATTAGATCTCATTCAACCTTTAGGATAGTCCCTTTGCAATATTTCAATCTCCTTTGCATTGAAATCTCAAGGGTTTGTTCTTGAGTGAAGAGTGTGAAAATTGCCTCTCTCCTTTTAGGTCCAAAACCCTAGGTAAAGGTGAAAGAGAGCCCCTATAATTTTTACCTTTTCCATATATTGGTGGGAGATGAATTTTGTCAAAAGAGGGAGAAAGAGAGGAAGGATGAAAGATGGAAGAGACATCAAGTTACTGAGATAGTTGAGAAAGAAGGTGAATAACACAACAAGATGGATTCTGAATGAACTCAAATCCACAAATGTTTATGAGTCAGTCATAAAACATTTCTTTCTTACCCTGGGTTTCTGATGCAGGAGCATCCAGGGCATACAAACTATGTTGCACCAACTTGTGTTGTTTCCTTTGCAAATAAGGGCTGAATCGGCTTTAGTATGGAAGTATGAAGGAGTTTGGACCTTTGGATGTAATAGGTGGATGTCAACATTTAGTGTTAACAACATTCTATGTTTGTTCAGTAGGTTCATTGACATGACATGAGGATTTAAAGGATCCTGGTTTAAGGTCCCTTCAACAAGATGATGACAATAGGCGACATGGCAATAACGTGAGTTTACAACTGTTGAAGGTCTTCATCGAGTTGACATATGAGCATCGGTAGGAAAACATATTGATTCCCTTGAACACTACAACAATGTGGCGGTGTTCGAAATGGTTGATGTGCTCATATTGGTGGAACACATCATTTTCAAAAGGATGGATATACAAGTCCCTTTGATAGGCCGATAAAGTGATGAGGACGGTGAGGTGGAAATGAATGATTGAGTAGGAATGACATTAGGGAGATCTTCTTATTTTAGAGTGAGATGTTTCAGAGTCTCCTTGATGACCTGATATGAGTTTCATCGGTGTGACTTCCATGTATTGGTGAGAACTGCTTGGGTGTCTCCTTAACATAGTGAGACATGGTGTTGACCTCGGTGGGACTGAGTAAGGTAACAATGATGGAGTTCAATGACATGGATAGACAAGTAAAAAAATGTGATTGGATGACATCTCGATGACTCAAATTGGATGATGAGGCAGTACTATGACATGGAGAGAAAGAATGTCAATTAGTGAGGCCAATATGAAAAGAGGAGTATAGTATATAGAGACATAGATAGATCACTAGAAAGGGGGAAGCAGACAAAGAGGAAGTGACAGAGTAGCCTATAATTGTGAGAGAGGAGATCAAAGAGAAGAATTCAAAGGCTCCAATCTGCCATTATGATAGATGCTTTTGTAATTGAAGCCCATGTATTTTAGGTAATGTTGTAATGTGTTTTTCCATTTGAGAATAATAAAATATATTTTCTTTCTTGCTGCATACTGGTTGTTCCTTCTATTTTGTTGTTGTGAGCTTGACATAGTAAGGGGAGTACCACTCATCACTATTTCTTCCAATCCACCTCTTATTCTAGTTCACCTTTATTATCTCCTAATAAAGTGCATATTAATCTAAAAAGTTAAAGAATATCTAGAAAGGAAAAAATATGTGGTAAATTTACCTCATAATCATTGTCAAATTTATATATTTTTTCATGGGCCAATCTTACTATACTTTATCTTGTTGTATGCTACTTAGAAGAATATATCTCTTCTCAAATATACCAAAACTAAGTATACCTATTCAAATACACATGGAATTCTTATACTTCTCAATGTTTTCCTATATCTTTATTCTTACTTTATTATGCAACTATTACATGTTCACTTCAAATGTCTTTAAATAATCAATGACCCATTCTACAATTGGTAAATGGAAGAAGCCTAAAACATCTTAGGATTCCTACCATAAATATAGAATGGTGATATTCCTATATAGACTTATTTAGATAAGTGCTACATGAAAAATAAACATGTAAGAAATCCAAACTTACCATTGCTTAGGTTTCTCTATGATAATTCACCTCAATAGATTTCCCAAAATCATATTTACCATCTCAATTTTTTGAGGTGCTTCAGGCCCCGAGTGGGGGGAATTCTAGTTGGGTGGGGGGGCCACTACTAAATTATAATTTAGTTCCCAACTTATTTTGCATATTCCTCCAAAAATGAGAGAATTTTTATATATTGGTCTAAATTATACATTTTGGAACACCATGCAACCTCAAAGATTCTTTGAAAAATAGATCTCATACCTTATTGGCAACATTGCTGCTCATGCATGCTACAAAATGAACAATATTTGAAAATCTATCTACAATAATAAATATAGAATCATTACCTCCTTGTATGTTTGACAGCCCAAACACAAAATCCATACTCAAATCTATACATGGGCCAATAGGTACTTGCAATGACATGTAAATATATTTGATTTTTGTATGGAATTTAGCTACTTAAAATGTTCCACATATCAAATACCTTGCCATATCTCTCTTCCACTTTTTCCAAAAAAAAACTTCTCTAATTTAAGACTATCATCTTATTTTTACCACAGTGGCCACCTAATCTACCACTATGCAGTTGTCTCACAATAATTTCTCTCATAGACATGGATAAAATATGTGTTTTTCCTTCCTTTATGGATATAACCATCTTGCATGAAATAATCATCATGAATTGTATTAGTTTCACATACTAAAGGATTTATTTTTTCAACAATCTTTCTAAGATTATAATCAATTTCATACAAGTCCTTGATACTCCAAATTTTTGAAAAATCACCAAAAAATAAATTGACCTCAGAATATGAAGTATTTTATATGATGCCAACTAGAGAGTGGATTTTTATCTACAACAAGGGGAGGGAATTTTTCCCTCCTGTCAATCTTGTACCAAAAAACCTCTGATGGCCTCCATATGATGAAGTCAAAGTGCCTCATAATGGTGGGGTAAAATTTTGCCTCAAAAATTAGTTTCCTCTTATGAGAAAGACTAGCCCTTCAAGCCTTTAGCCTAATAGTCTCCTCAGCACAACTTCTTGATATGAGATGGATCTCCTATGGCCTATACTCTGATACCATGTTGGAAATATGAACAATAACCCACTTGAAGTTGTCCACACTTCAAAGGATCAACCAAGAAGAATACCATCCACATGAATAAAGAAGTGTTGCAACATGAGCAAGAAGAGAACTTGATCAAATGATGATCTTGAATGTATTGGGATAGAACTCATGAGATGATTTACAAATGTACAAGAGCCTTGCTTGTATAGGCAAGGAGAGAGGAGGTTGGATAATCACCTTAGTTACAAACATTAAATTCCTAATGCATAATTTTAAATGCACATGAGTGAAATATTAAATGCCTAGATAATTGCATGCTTATTAATGAGATATGGTCCCATTAAATACAAGTTTTTAGAATGCCACCTAGGAAACTAACTCCTATTTATTAATGATGTGAATAGGTCCTCACTAATATCTAGTTAGGAAACATCCCCATTCACACTAGCACCCCCCCATAAGTGCAACTTGGGAGTGTAGTTATGATGCAAATGAAATATGATAGATCCCAACTTCTAAGCCATGTTAGGTACCCATGTACAAATGAAAATGAAATCTCTTACAAATGGAGAAAAGGAGAAAACCTCATGGGATAAAATTCCTCTCCAAAAAAGAGATATCATGCAAAATCTAATGCTAATCATGTACAAGTAATGGAAGTGATGTATGGAGGTCTCAACATCAATTAACTGTACAGGGGAAAGGACCCAGTATTTGAGCATGTTCCAATAGTTTTGATTGCATTTGTTTATATAATGCCTAATATTTTTAATAATATTGGACTGGAATAGTTGTGATGATGACTACCCACAATTAAATGAAATGTCTTATGACTACTCATAATTAAATGAAATTTCTTCCTTATATCTAAAAAGCAACAAATCATGTGATGCCACATCGATGCTAAAAAAACATGATGTAGATGCACAAGTATCGGTCTCACTTTTCTTTTGGGCCTTTTTAGACACCTTGACAAAAAGCATGTTGATGTGGCATTATATTTGATGATGTGGCCCTGAAACCTTTGTTATAAGGAGGGGACTTTCCAAGTAAGCTATTGTAAGAAATTGGGAGTGATTTGAAATTTCCACGTAGGATAATTATAAGTGCAAAGTTAGGGTGCTCAACTACTGGGTCCTCTCCCTATATATGTGGTAATTGTAAGGGAGATGCTGACTATATGAAATTTTAATTGATTGTTATAATTTGTGCATTAATAAGTTGAATATTTTATCTTGTAATAAAAAATTAAATGATTTTCATTCATAATTTTTTATTTCAATTATTGAATTGTTTGGTATATACAAATAATTAACAATGGAGATTTTTTAAAATAAGGTTTTTTTATTATTATAATTTTTTATTTTTTTTTATTTTTTTATGTGGTATTGGCATATGGATACACATTCTAATATGCTTTTAAATTAAAGGGACCATCAATATGTGATCTTTCTAATTTATTATTTTAACATTTCATATAATTAGTATATCTATCTTTAAAAATGTATGTAAAAGATGAGACATATCCTTTCTTGAAGAATTTGTTTCATTTATATATCATATTTAAAAAAAAATGAAACCTCTTATTTTGTTTACATCACTTTCTTTTTAAAAAATAATCATTTTGAGAAGGATATCTCTTGATGTCTTTTATATAAAGTTTCTAAAAGATAGATATATTATTATAAATATATATTAAGATATATCTATTAAAATTATCATAAATTAATATACTAATCACATTTCTTTACAACTCATTTTTTAAAATTATAAAATATATTGTATTATATATAAATATATAGTAAATTCAATTGATACTATATGAGGTATGAATATAGAATATGTATTTTACTTATATAGATATAAGAAATTTAATCTGAGAGTTATATCACACACATAAAATTTAAATATTAAAATTAAATATATAAATAATGCATAGTCTATGATGAATATACATATATTAGTTTTAATGTGATTTTTTTACAAATCATATGTATAATAATCTTGGGAAGCTATTAACCTCACACCCATTTTTCATATAGTTTATCTACATTTGATGATATCAATTATAATAGGTAATATTATGATATAATATAATATTATATAATAATATAAATTTATTTTTATTTATTTAAGAGTTATTCTAATGTAAATTTCTATAATCTTGTTATATAGTAAATTTCATGTGTGATTTTTACTTATTGTCTCTATATAGATATTAATATGAATTTTAATTTGTAATATTTTTTCTATAGAAAAAATAATAGAAAAAATATACAAACATTCTAAGTACTTTCAAAATAATGGACCCACCAATATGTGATGTTTTTTAATTATTATTCTCATATTTTATATAATTTAGTTTGTAGGTTTATAATAGTATAATTATCAAAATTTCATTCAATATAACATGAGAGTGACATGGTACATAGATATTATCGATAACTAAATGCATCTCTTCAAAGAGCAATAGTGTCCATTATTATGGACCATTTTACTAAAAATTAAAGGTGAAGAAAACTTAAATATTAAAAATACAATTATGAAGGTAATTTAAATATAAACATGTCTTTGGAGGAAAACTGTGGTTCCTTTTAACATTTGTATCTATTAAGAAAAGGAACACAATAGATCACTCACCAATATAAATTTAAATATGAATAAAATAAATAATTATGTTGCACAAAGTTCAACAAATATATTTGAGGGTTTAAGAATAAGAGAAGTTAAAAATAGACTAAAAATTTGATCTAAATTATTTATTTTTAATCTATTTATTCTTGTTTTGTTCATTGTTTAATTATTAATACATTGAGAAAATAAACATTAATAAAATATTGACAAGTGTCTTAATACTAGTAATTTTTGTATAAGAAATTTAATGTGCTTACAAATTGTCAAATTTATTCAAAAAGTTAAAAATGTAATATCATAAAATTATTGAAACACATTGATAAATATTTTATTTTTATTATTATAATTAATAATAAACCTTATTAATTATATCAACATACGGCAAATTCATCGCCAACAATTCACCACGGGAAAATTCACCATCATGACAATTCACCACGCCAAAAATTAATTGCATGAATTTTTGGCGGCTAATTTTCCGTGGTGGTGAATTTTCTCATGTTGAGTTGTTGACGGTGAATTGTTGGTGGTGGATTTCCTTAGAGCTAATTATACCATATAGATGATCCACATAACATTTTTCGACTTAAAACATTTATTATATTCATATTTTTAAGATGTATTTTATTAATTATATACATTTATACAGTTAATTTTTTAAGATTTAATATTAAGTCAAACAAATGTACAATATGTAAAAACATCCTAATATTTAGTAATTTAAAAGTAGATTTAAAAAAATAAGAGTCATTTTTTCCAATGTATGAGTTAATGAATGATGAAAATTCTTTGGTTTATTATCTTCGGTGACTATTTAAATGTTGGCAATTAACTGGGCATCAATGAAACTCTGGTATCTGATAATTTCATGAAGTGGGGTTTCAGTATTGTGAAGGATCACATGATTACTATCTAAAAATATTGTTTGAATTCACTCGTATGGACAAGTGCACTACAGTGGAGGTTCATTTTCACCCCATGTTCGACATGCTCTTGTAATGCATTACTTATTTTTAGCAAATGGTTGTGCATGGCTTGAGTCACAAATGAAGGAAACTTAATTGTGCTTTGCAAGAACACGAACCTCCTTTGGTAAATGTTTGATTACTTAAAATGACTATTCTTTTGGGAGAAAAGCTGAAATAAAGGAAAAATCTCTCATCTTGGAAACTCGGCTATGCCTTTTGTATTAAGGAAAATATGGGCATTGGTCTATAGGGACCCATATATTTGTTAGTTGTTTTCTTTGCAATTAGAATACCTTATATGTGAGGAATGAATGTATGATTAACTTGAATGGGCTTGAGCTTCAAATCATTGCATATTTGATTCTCTTTTATTAGGGGAACATATATGAATGATTATGGAATTATTTTTACATACATCTTGGATATTAAGATATGGTTTTCTTATTGGGATTCTACCTTCACTTTCAGCTTCTATGAGATCATTGATTCTCACTCACCAAAGCAAGTTATAAACCATAGAAGAAGATTCAAATGGATTTTAAAAGGATATTATTTTTTCTTGAAAGTTTAATATTTGGCATTGGGGGTTGTCTTATTGTTCAAGTGGAAGATATTTAAGAGAAGGAAAGGTAATTTCATTACCATATTTAAATAAGTTTTATGCAAACTCAACATGTAATAAATCCAAGTCCTATTGTATAGGCTTCTCTCCAACAATACATTTCAATAGGTTTCCCAAAATATTATTTACTATCTTGAACCTCCCATCCATTTTAGGATGGTAAGCATTAGTAAATTGTAATTTAGTTCTCAACTTATTTTGCAAATTTCTTAAAAAATGTGAAGTTTTATATCTTGGTCTAAAGTATGCATTTTGAACTTGAACACCATGCAACCTCACAAATTCTTTGAAAAAACATCTTCTACTTTAGTGGTAACATTGGTCCTCATAAAAAAAATAGGTAATGCTATGATCTGCATGCCCATTGCAATTTCAAACTTTCCTATTCCTACCTGGTCAACCATTGCACTACCTGGTGGGGCACACCAACTGGTGTCACCTTCTAAGACCGTATCCTTTGTGTCAGTAAGTTATTGATTGGAAATCCAACCTAGTGGCATGCTCCTCTAGGATGAAATTCAAAATTGCCCCATTGTCTTCTTGGGTCCTTTCTTAGGATGCTAGAAAAGCTCTATCATCCCTTGTTTGGGGCTCAATTTTTTTTTATAAAGGAAAGTCTGGTTTCCTTCATGGAAAAATTAGTCAGTGATGGTTCTTTTTTACATAAGTACCCTAGGGCCTTTGATGCTTTGAACACATGCTACACGTTGGACTAGTGATTTTTTTAGTGGCTAATATTTGCCAATTGGCTAATAGCTAAAATTTGGGAATCCAAAATTGGCTAATAGTTTGAGCTATAACATGACTAGAATCGCCACATTTTTACAAAATTTTACTATAGTCTTATTTAAATTGCCAAATAATTTATTTTATTAAAAAATTTAACTCAAAAATTTGCCACAATATTTGATACATGATTGGATCAGATTCGCCTCAATTTTTTAAATTATAGTAGAAATCTATATTAATTCACCAATAGTATATCATAATTATTAGTTTCTTTAAGACCATATTTCTAATATTTAATTTCCACCATTTATTTATAATATAATCTAATGGCCCTTGTTGTATTCCATGAGGTAAAATGTACCCATAATCTATAATGCTCATGGGTCCCACAATTTTGGGTCTCATGAGCATTATAGATTGTGGGTACATTTTAGTTCACAGAGTACAATGAGAGTTGAACATAGATCAATGATATAAAAGAAATTTTTGAGCCCCATGAGAATTATAGATCATGGGTGTATTTTACCTTACAGAATACGATGAGGGTCATTATATTATATTTTAAAACAATGGTGACAAGTAAATAGTATAGTCGACCTCTTAAACCTATCAATAATTTCCACCCTCAGGCCCCCACTTTTCCATGAGAATTATTTTTTATATTCCAAATGGATTTTCCATCATAATAAATGCATTTTCCTATTATTTTTCAAGATTCGCCAAAAAATTTCTACAAAATTTTAGTGATGTAAAAAAAATCGCTAATAAATTTTTAATTTTTTTTGAAAAAAGGAAAGATTTGCGAGTAGAAATTAATATTTTTCCCTAAAAGAATGAAAGATTCAACCAGGATTTTATATCTTTTTTTGAGGCGGGTTTCTTAAAGTTATCACTATGGTGGAAAAACTCAAGGTTGAAGTTCTAGATGAAATAATGGATGAGACAATTGTAGGTCTTTAACTTTCACTTGTGGTAAGTTTTTATCCTTCAGACCAAATATTGATCCAGTGCAAAAATGGATCGAGTAAAAGTGGAAAATTAAAGGTGATTTGAGTGTTACCACCATGTCCAATGGTTTATTTCTTTTTAGTTTTTTGAATCATAAAGATATGATTAAGACCCTAATTGGTGGACCATAGGCCCTGGATAAGAACTTTAAGAACTTCCTTTCCCTTTGTAAGTGGAAGCTTAGGATTTATCCTCCACGGATCTTAGCTTTTCCATCCCTACTTGAATTCAACTTCTAGGAATCCCCCTAGAGTTCTGGAATGAAAAAGTTTTTCAATAAATAGCTAACTCTTTTGGGATTCTTTTAGTCGTTGACAACATTTCTACTAAAAAATATAGGCTAGTTTTGCAGGAATTTATGTGAGTGTTGCAGTTAACAAAGTCCTACCCTCCTCGATAACTTTGAAATCAAAGTTTGGGTTATAAAATCAATCTATAGAGTATGAAAATGTCAATATTTTAGAACTGTCAACTTTGTAGGAAATTTGGTCATCTTAGCAACCCCTAGAAAAAAATAGCAAACCCAAAAAGATAAAACATTTTTTGTGGTTGTCTCCCCCTTCATTAGTGAAGGCCCCAGGTGAAACTACAAATGAGGTATTGAAGCCACCCAATGCCAACATTTTGGTTGTTTTGGAACCAAAAATATGTAGAGTAAACAATGGAGAAATGTGGCATAGAAAATTGGACACT
The DNA here is from genome assembly GCA_007258455.2 of Sequoia sempervirens. Classification (NCBI taxonomy): domain Eukaryota; kingdom Viridiplantae; phylum Streptophyta; class Pinopsida; order Cupressales; family Cupressaceae; genus Sequoia; species Sequoia sempervirens. The sequence continues at coordinate 211,151 of VDFB02390685.1, read as the reverse complement.
CTTGGAAAAAGAGACAATTTCACACTCAATTTGGACCTACTTTTGACTACCCTTGCATTAATCATTCTTCAAAACAACATTTATAGGCCCCTAAGACCCATCATTTTTTATCTAGAGGCCCATTTCACTTAAAATTGTATAAATCTTGATAAATAATACTTAATTCATTCATATCTCAAAAACCCACCTCCAAAAACCACTAGTGGGACCCATTCACTACCTTGGGCGAATGAGTCCTCTCTGGTGGAACCCATTCACCAAGGGTGGCGAATGAGTCCCTTTTGGGGAAAATTTCAATTTTGAGCAAGAATTTCATCAACTTAATTCAATTTTTTAGTGGATGTCAGCCTCTTAGGTCTTAATAACGAGAAAATTAGGTATTGATGCCTATAAATACACATTTTAGGTCATTTTTCACATATCCTAGTCAGTTTTACAAAGCAATTTCAAAAGTAAAGTATTGAGAATCTTCCACAAGAAGTTTATTAGCATTTTTACAACAAAGTTGAAGCTTTTGGATAGCAAGGTAGGGTTTTTGCAAGTCTTCAAGCTCACTTCTCATTCAAGATCCAACATTAAAAAGAGTTGATCATGGATGCCTATGGAGAATCATGGAGAAATCTAGGTTGAGGAGATGCAACTAGCCATCAAATCACACCTTATGACTTGTTTTCAAAGTGATTCCATCTTCCATTTTCTCTTTATCTTCAGATTTAAGGTTTGTATGTCATTTACATTCATTTCAAGAAATGTTGTAGGATTTCTTGGATTGAAGTCTTGCATCATTCAAATCACATTTTCTTATCTTATTTTAACACATTAGAATAGGGTTTTTGTCTTACTTTAGATTTTCCTAGTCGTAGACACACTTAGGGCTAGGGTTTTATGCAGATTTTATCCATTCAAGGTTTAAATACCAAATTAGGGGCTCGACCAAGGAAAACCTCCCATTAGAAAACAAATTTAAAGTTGTTTTGCAGGTGCTTTTTGGAGATTTAGATTAGGGTTTTCATTAAGAAGTGTTGTGCAGGTGACAAAGTGCAGGTCTAAAACTTGAATTCTCAGAAATTAAAAAAAGGAATGATTTTCCATGGATGGAAAATGAGTCCCACTAGAGGTGCCTGTCATAATAGAGTGCGGATTCTAGTATCCTTTTGGCTGAAACAAGATTTTATGCAGAAACCCTAATCTGGAACTAATTCGCCTAGGGTGGCAAATGAGTCCTAGTTAGTCAAAAAGTCAACATTTCTAGTTTTTTAGAGCATTTTCTAGTCTCCATCAGGTTTAAAGGTGCACACATTCAATCTTCTAACTTTATGTTTTGTTCTATTTACTTTTTTATTCATCTTCTTAGGTCTTTTGCAAACAACATTGTGTTTTAAAACACTTCATATTTCTTAGGTTTTGCATAAATAATCAATCAATTTTATCAGTTTGTTGCACTTAGATCATTCCATTTAGGCATACTTTCATTGTACTTTCATTAGTTTGAGTGAACCACATAGATTTTGTGGAGGATCTATCTCTTTTCATTTAGGTGAAAAACCCTAATTGAGCAAGAGAGTCATAGCATCCTAAACCACAAAAATATTTGGTTCATTTTGGTGAACCTGCATATTGAACATTTTCTTTCTGATTTCTATTGCATTTGCATCCTAGGAATTACCTTGTATCATTATTCTATTAGGTTTTCTAATTGTTTTTGAATCCTAGGTTTTACCAAATTGCATTAGTGAAACTATCATATAGAGGTCATTATTTCATTTCATCCTATCAAATCATCATAAAATGTTGCATTATATAGACTTGAAAACATAGAAAAAAGTCAAAAAAATAAGAAAAATCTTAAAAATACCCCTCCTGGGACTCATTTGCCTATTGGAAGACTGGAATCACTGAGAGGGGGGGGTGAATCAGTGATTCATGTAAGTCAAAAACTTTTTACAAATTCAAGGATTTAATTGACTTTTGAACCAAAAGACCAAATGATAGTTTATAGAATAGATTTGACTTGTGCATGAATAGTATTGTGTTTGCATTAACCATGAATTAAACATGAAGACATAACATTAACATAGGTTAAAATTAAAACATGTTTTACACTTTCATATGTATCAGAGTCCACATTAATAACATAATCTTTTATGTAAGGTATTTTGACATAAACATGGGAAGAGATGAAAGACTGATAATTAACAACCATTCAATGCATTTGATGACACGTTGAGATCAGACAAATAAGGAAAATCACACATAGAAAATCATCACATAACACAATATATGTCCTGAGTGGAAAACCCTCTTGGGGAATAAAAACCACTTGAAAAATATTTCTCTTTATTCACTTAGAGCACCAACACTTCAAAATTCAAGAGCACCAACTCCACAAAGTTTAGGAGCACCAACTTCACAAAGTTCAAAAGCATCAACTTCATAAGATACAAGAGCACCAAATCCTTTACAATGCATAACAATTATAGTACTCTACCAATACCCTAGAAGTGCAATTTATAGTCCTAGTGTCTCAATAGAAGACTATAAATATTTTCGATAAGCACATTGAAGAATGTTGTATGAGAATGACAACATCTTCCTTAAATATAATAATATGAGAATCACTGTTATAAAGATTTTCAATGTAGTACAACTTGTGTACAATATCTATTAAGAATGAATCTAAATTCTTGTATTCTTCTTCTAGGTAACCTAGAAAAATGTCTGCAAGTTATCTTTTAAAGTCATTGCATGAAATAACCTCTATATGCAGTTTCAATAACTCTAAACCAACTCGGGTTAGGGTTATAGATGAGAAACCCTAAAGAGTCTTTTAACAAACTCTTTAACAAGTTTAAGCAGATAATTTAACTTCATAGAAAATGAGAGTATTTATGTTATAGCCCGAGAAGAAACATCTAGAAACCCTAAAGGGTTTTTAAACATAATCAACAAAAGTTAAGCCTTTAAAAACTCCTTAACAAAAATATTTCAAAACCAATAATTTTTACTCACAAAACCCGTATAGATTTGATCTTAACTAAAACCATTCTTAACAACTTCATTACCTGATTATGGTGGAAGAAAACTGAACAAATACCATAAAGATCTATCAAGAAGTTCCATAACTACCAAGTTGAAAGACGCCAACAATTCTTCTCTATCCAACCAGTGTATTCGAGCTTTGTCACTTCAAGCTGCTGACAACATTCTGCTTGATCATTTCAAACCCTGGACATATTCTCCATGTGATTTTCTACCTATCATGCCCTAATGAGGGCTTTGAAATAATGAAATAACAAATTCCTTTTACCAAGATTTGAAAATAAGCTTTTAACCTTTAGTATACCTGACAGCCTCAGCTTAGGATAAATTTATCACATATTTTAGCATGCCTCACTTTCCAATAAATTTTTTTTTTCACCTTTAGTGCTTGATACCCTTTACAAGGTGATTGATAGCAATTCCATAACTTGTAAACTATAAACCATATAGTTAATCAAAGGTCTCATAACCATATAAGATGTCGATTACCTTAGCAAAACCATGGAAGTATGTATTAACAATGCCACAAGGAAATGTGAGTAACAACTTCCTTAAAATAATATCATTACATTTGAATGTAACAAGGAACCTGAATCACCTTATTTGATCAATCTAAAATACTTCAAATGCAAAGAACACAATGCTATCAATGATGCCAATGCAACCAAACTGAACCAAAAAGCCATCTCAAGAAGCCAAATGTAAACACCATTATACAAGTCAAGTATAAATATCATGAATGCCTTAAAACAATACAATAGTGCAATAATATGAGATTAATAATGCACTAACATATCATTCAAATACAAACTGATAATAATCAACTTAATATACTTGGGTATGTGTAGGATCATCATTGAAAAAACATGCCCTTAAGTGGTGGAAAAATCAAAAAAATCAGAGTTATGCAAATTGACGTAAAATTTTGAATAATTTATCTATATTATTTTAAAAATATGTAAGAATAGAATCTGTAGAAAATTGAATGTAGTTTCTAAACTACTAGGTTTATTTAAAAAAAAAACAAACTATTTGGTGAAAATTTGAAATTTCAATGTAGTAGTACTTAAATTTTAGGGAAAAATAAGAAGTATGTGTCTGTCTGACCACCTTAACCACAATAAAATGATAATATTTTTTTATAAGATTTTAGATATAAGTAAAGGACTCATGTTCGGATGTGATGCATATTTTTTGTAATTTTTTTCCAAGTAAATAATTAATTATGAATTTTTTATTACAACTTTTAAAAAAAATAAAAACTCGTATGTATGACCACCTTAACTTGGTCAAAACTTTATGAAATTAATTAATTTTTTTTAATCCTATAGTATGTGAAGAATAGAATGTGATGCATGTTTCAGATTCAAAAAATGTGATACCATTTGAAAGCTATAGATGTTTTTCAATCAACCTATCAATTGAGACTTTAGTTGTAATTCAAATAGAGAATGAAGTAAAGCATAATTTGTATTGGTGGAAAGTTGAAAATCTCCTTTAAAAACCCTTTTCATTTCATCAATTTTGGATAAAAAAAAGTTGTTAGCCACATACCCATCATATCGCCACTTTTTGGCCCATCATGATCCTGCACATACCCACCTGTGACTTGTAACCTTGAAGAATCAAGCTGAAAATCATCTCGTCAAAATGATAAACACTGTCAACATCATCATATATTGAAAAATCCTGAATCAAAATCCTGTAACTGCATATCATTCACCAACCACATGTGAATTAACCAATGCAACTAAATATCATATCACCAACCAAGCTGAGAATTTCAAATCAGAGAATTAGTTTTGTCATCAAGGAAAAACCACAAATCATAAACAACTGATCACCAACCAAGCTGAGAATTTTAAATCAAAGAACTAGTTTTGTCATCAAGGAAAAACCACAAATCATAAACAACTGAAAGCCAACAAACTCCCCCTCTGTCCTTGATGGAAAAACACATATCATCTCTCCCCCTTTTTGCCTCAATGGCAAATAATGAAAGAAGAGGATGTGAGATGCCATGAAGATAAACAACTGAGAAGCCAATCAATTATCCAACATAATAACCAGCTGCAAGTAGAGCAATATAGCAGAAAACTAAATATGCAAGAGAGTTGTGAATGAAAAGATATAGAAACAAGCTCCCCTTGAATCAAAGATAGGAGAATCAATAAAGTAAGGATTGAGAGATAAATCCCAATCTAAGCCTTAGCCTTTCAAAGACTTCTTTGGATAGAGGTTTAGTGAATATATCAGCCACCTGTTCTTGTGAAGCAACAAATTGTAGACATACTTCATTAGCCAACACTTTTTCTCGAAGAAAGTGAAATTTGATTGCAATGTGTTTGGTGCGAGAGTGCATAATAGGGTTCTTAGAGATATTGATTGCACTTGAATTATCACATAAAATAGAAATAGGCTTATAAACTGTGATACCCATATCAGATAACATTTGAGCCATCCAAAGCAATTGAGTATAAGAAGTGGCAGCTATGTACTCTGCCTCAACAGTAGAAAGAGAAACATATTCCTATTTCTTACTATGCCAAGCAACTAACAGATCACTAAGAAAGAATGTAGCACCACTGGTGCTTTCCTATAATCCAAACAACTAGCCCAATCAACATCTATATATGCAATTAGAGAGAAATCATTGCTTCTAGGATACCAAATACCATAATCAAGATTACCCTGAATATACTTAAAGATTCTTTTAACAACAATAACATGGGATTCCTTAGGTGATGCTTGAAATCTTGCAACCATGCAAACTGCCTGCATTATATCAAGTCTAGAAGTAGTTAAATATAACAAACTGCCAATCATTGATCTATATTCAGATTGATTTGCATCAGGTGAATCATCAACCTTAGTGAGTTTGCAACCTCTAACTATTGAAGTACTAACATGATGACATCCATCCATTTGAAACTTCTTAAGCATCTCTCTAGCATACTTGGTTTGAGAGAGAAACATACCACTTTCAAGTTGAGAAAATTGAAGACCAAGAAAGAAAGTCAATTCTCCCAACATTGACATTTCAAATTCAGATTCCATAATATGAGAGAATTTTTTACTCAAAGCATCATTATTGCAGCCAAAAATGATATCATCTACATAGACTTCAACAACCAAAATATCAATACCTTCAATCTTGACATAGAGATTGATGTCAACACCACCTCTAACAAAGCCATTTGATGTCAAATGATTGTCTAGCCTAGAGTACCATTCCCTAGGTGCTTGTTTTAAGCCACATAAGGCCTTCTTCAACCTGTAAACATGATTAGGCTTGTATTTGCAAAAAAACCCTTCAGGCTATTCCATATAGACCTCTTCATCTAAATAGCCATTTAAAAATGCAGTCTTGACATCCATTTGATAAACAGTGAAATTATTATAAACGAAATAAGCCAAAAATATTCTAATGGATTCTAGCCTACCAACAAGTGCATAGGTTTCACAAAAATCAATACCTTCCTTTTGAGCATAGCCTTTGTAGACATACCTTGCCTTGTTGCGAACAAATTTTCCATTTCATCAAGCTTATTCCTGTAAACCCACTTACCACCTATGACATTCTTGTCATCATGTCTTGGGACTAACTCCCAAGTTTGGTTTTTCTCAATTTGATTTATTTCTTCATGCATAGCCTTAAGCCAACATTCATCCAAGAGAGCTTCATCACAGTTCTTAGGTTCAAATTCAGTGACTAAATAGAAGGGTGTATGCTCCACTATTTGAGCTTGTTCTTCAAGTTGATAAGTTTTTCTTCATTTTTGAACTCCAACATTTCTATCCCCTATGATCTGACTTTGAGGATGATTTTTAGCAACAAATTTGAAGGGGTTTTGGGCACAATATTTATAGGACTTGTTTTCTCAACATCTTTAGCTATTATTTAAAGTTTTTTTTCTAATTCTTCCTCATCAATCTGCACATGATCAGTTTCTAAATGTAATCTTTCATCAACTTTCACATTTATTGCTTCAACAATCTTATTGAGACTTTTTATTATAGAATTTGTAGGCTTTACTTTGAGTTGAGTATCCCAAAAAGATACCCTCATCACACTTTGATTGAAAGCTTCCTAGATGTTCATCATCTTTCCTGATAAATCATTTACTACCAAAGATTTTAAAATGTTTTACAGAGGTAGTTTTTCCATGCCACAATTCATAAGGAGTGAATTTTGATTTCACCCTAAGTTGCACTCTATTTAAAATGTATACAGTTGTATGAATAGCTTCTTTCCAATACATTTCTGGAAATTTAGGCTCATCTAACATAGTTCTTTCCATCTCCTTCACAGTTCTATTTTTACGTTCAACAACCCCATTATGTTGAGGTGTTCTAGAAGCTACATGTTGCCTTTTAATACCATGCTACTCACAATAATCAATGAATTCCTGAGAAGTGAACTCTCCTCCTTTATCAAATCTCAGGCATTTGAGCTTTAGATCAGATTCTTTTTCAACCATTTTATGAAAGATCTTGAATCTTTCAAATCCTTCTGATTTATGTTTAAGAAAAGTAACCCATACCATTCTTGTATAGTCATCCACAAACAACATGAAATACCTTTCACCATTAATTTACCTTGTTCTAGTTGGGCCACACAAATCTATATGCACCAACTGTAAAGGCTTAGTTGAAAAATGTTCTTTTGACTTAAAGTTGACTCTAGGCTTTTTACCATTTAAACATTCTTTACACAATTTTTTTTGGTTTATTAACCTCTAACACTTTAGTTTTTATTGATTCTAACCAGATTATCAAAGTTTATGTCTTAATATTTTGTGCCATATGTAACCAAATTTCTTCAACTTGACCCATTAGACACATACCTTCATTACTATCATTACTAGAGGTGTCTAGAAGGTTATAAACATTACCTTTAGTCCTTTTCCTAGTTGCAACAGTCTTTCTAGACTTGTTCTTGATCTCACATCCCTGTGAAGTAAACATGACATGATAGCCACTATCATAGATTTGGCTAACACTAAGTAAATTGTGCTTTAGACTTCCACATAATACACATAATAAATAAGTGTGTCCTCATTTAGTAGAAGTGAACCTTTACCTTTAATCTGTATACTGGTGTTATCACCAAATTTCACATATCTACAAGTATAATATTCTAGTTTGATAAACTTGTCCTTGTCCCCTGTCATGTGGTTAGAAAAACCATTATCTAGGACCCATAAATCCTTTTTAGTATGAAAAGTAGTTTGGACTAGCATTGCTTGCTCTATTTCTTTAACAACCTTAGGTTTCCAAATTGCTTTTGTTTTTTGTTGTTTATCATGCAGATCAACTTCACATTGTTTGACTATATGTCCCAAAGTGTTGCATTTAAAACATTTGACATGGTTTACAAAACCAAAGTATTGCTTATGTCCAAATCTTGGCATTCTAGAAGTCATGAATTTGCAACTACTCACTTTATGGCCAAACTTGTTACAATAGAAGTAGTAACCATTTGACATGGTTTACAAAACCAAAGTATTGCTTATGTCCAAATCTTGGCATTCTAGAAGTCATGAATGTGCAAGTACTCACTTTATGGCCAAACTTGTTACAATAGAAGCAGTAACCATTTGACATGGTTTACAAAACCAAAGTATTGCTTATGTCCAAATCTTGGCATTCTAGAAGTCATGAATTTGCAAGTACTCACTTAATGGCCAAACTTGTTACAATAGAAGCAGTAACCATAAAAATAAAGATTGAATTTGAATAGAATTCTTTTTTTTTCAAAATGTACATATTTCTTACCAGATTCAAAATGATTTGGTTTGAAAATCTTGTTTGTAGAATTAGGTTTTTGCTTTGAAGTATCAATTGAAGACTCACCCTTTTCAAACCCTACTCCAGTTTTATCCTTATTCAATATCTGCTTGCTAAGCACATCATTGAGCTTTATTGTACTTTCATACCCTTGAATTTTCTTTCTAATATTAGCAACTTCTTGCTCCAATCTTTGAATTTCTTTGTCTTTGAGACTCACAGTCATTTTAAGAAAGTCCTCAATTCTCTTAGATTCTTCAAGCTGAGTCTTCAAAGAAACTATTGCTTGATCTAGTTTTTGTTCTTGAGCAAGGACTTGATTTTTAAGTTTTTAATTTTCTTTAAAGCAAATTTTAACTCACCTTCTAGATTTATTTCACCATCTTCTAAATCAGTCTTGTTGTTTATATCCTCTTGTTGTTTGACTTCAACCATGAAAAGAGTCTCATCTTCTTCATCTAAAGAGTCTTTTGTCTCTCTTTGTTATTCATATTTGATGAACAAACTCTTTTTCTTCTTGAAATTGAATTTCCTTTTAGGTTTATAAACCTTCTTAAACTGCTTGTCAAGTTTTTAATCATCACTATTTTGTTCAACATAGGGGCATTTAGCTACAAAATGTCTAATTTTTCCACAATTAAAACATTTAAAGGGATGTTTTCCTTTGTATTTACCTGATCCCTTTTTTATTTTTCTAACAAAGTGAGACTCTTTTGTATCAGAGTCTTCTGACTCACTTTCAACTACATCTTTTTTTAAGTATTAAAAAAAAATTCTTTTCCTTTTGGATTGCTTTTGCTTGTTCTCATTTCAAAAGCAGTAAGGGTTCCTTATAAATCATCTAAGGTAAGCTTGTCAAAATGTTTCTTTTCTTCAAGGGCTGAGACCTTAGGTTCATATTTAGGATGTAAGGTTCTAATGACCTTCTTGACCACATCAAACTCTTCTATTTCTTCTCCTAACCCTCTCATTGCATTAATAACATCTATTCTCAAAAAGTATTCAGCTACTTTTTCATCATCATTCATTCTCATTTCCTCAAACTGAGTTTTAAGAGTAAGGATTTTTGACTGTTTGAATTTATCATTTCCTTGATAAATATTCTCAAGATTTTCCCAAATTTCTTTAGCTGATTTGCAATGCATGAATTTAAAAAATACATCTTTTGTTAACCCATGCAAGAGAGAAAGTTTAGCTCTAGCATTAGTTCCATACCTCTTCTTCTCAGCAGAGTTAGAGGGAATTTTGGATGGAACAACATACCATCTTGAACTATGCTCCATACATCAACATCAATTGAAATAAGATATGTTTCCATTCTGATTTTCCAAAATACATAGTTTATACCATCAAACAGTGGAGCTCTAGACACAGAAGTACCTTCTTGAGCTTGTGACATGTTTGATAGACTCCCAAAACCAGAATAAATCCTAGGTGGATTAGACCTATATGAGGACCCTATGCTCTAATACCACTTGTTGGAATACTAGAATCACTAAGAGGGGGGGTGAATTAGTGATTCATGTAAGCCACAAACTTCTTACAAATTCAAGGATTTAATTAACTTTTGAACCAAAAGAACAAATGACAGTTTATAGAACAAATTTGACTTGTGCATGAATAGTATTGTGTTTGCACTAACCATGAATTAAACATAAAGACATAGAATTAACATAGGTTGAACTTAACATGTTTTACACTTTCATATGTATCAGAGCCCACATTAATAACATAATCTTTTATGCAAGGTATTTTGACATAAACATTGGCAAAGATGAAAGAATGATAATTAACAACCAGTCAATGCATTTGATGACACATTGAGATTAGACAAATAAGGAAAATCACACACAAAAAATCATCACATAACACAATATATGTCATGAGTGGAAAACCCTCTTGGGGAATTAAAACCACTCGAAAAATATTTCTCTTTATTCACTTAGAGCACCAACTCTTCAATCAGGAGCACCAACTCCATAAAGTTTAGGAGCACCAACTCCACAAAGTTCAGAAGCACCAACTTCATAAGATATAGGAGCACCAACTCCTTTACAATGCATAACAGTTATAGTACTCTATCAATACCCTAGAAGTGCAATTTGCAGTTGTAGTGTATCAATAGAAGACTATAAATATTTTCAATAAGCACATTGAAGAATGTTGTATGAGAATGGCATCTTAAATATAATAATATGAGAATCACTTTTATAAATATTTTCAATGCAGTACAACTTCTGTACAATATTTGTTAAGAATAAATCAGAAGTCTCGTATTCTTCTTCCAGGTAACCCAAAAAAATGATTGTAGGTTAGCTTTTAAAGTCATTGCGTGAAATAACCTCTATATGTAGTTTCAATAACTATAAACCAACTTAGGTTAGGGTTACATATGAGAAACCCTAAAGAGTCTTTTAAAAAACTCTTTAACACGTTTAAGAAGATACTTCAACTTCATCACAAATGAGAGTATTTTTGTTATAGCCCGAGAAGAAACATCGAAAAACCCTAAAGGGTTTTTAAACATAATCAACAAAAGTTAAGCCCTTAAAAAATCCTTAACAAAAATATTTCAAAACCAAATATTTTTACTCACAAAACCCATACAAATTTGATCTTAACCAAAGGAATTCTTAAAAAACTTTCATTACTTGATTACGGTGGAAGAAAACTAAACAAATACAATAAAGATCTATCAAGAAGTTCCATAACTACCCAGCTGAAAGACACCAACAATTCTTCTTTGTCCAACCAGTGTATTCGAGCTTTGTCACTTCAAGCTACTGACAACATTCCACCTGATCATTGCAAACCCTGGACATATTCTCCATGTGATTTTCTGCCTATTGTGCCCTAATGAGGTCTTTGAAATAATGAAATAACAAATTCCTTTTACCAAGCTTTGAAAATAAGATTTTAACCTTTAGTATACCTGACAGCCTCGGCTTAGGATAAATTTATCACATATTTTAGCATGCCCTACTTTCCAATAGAAATTTTTTATGTCAGCTTTAGTGCTGGATACCTTTTACAAGGTGATTGCTAGCAATACCATAACTTGTAAACTATAAACCATATAGTTAATCAAAGGTCTCATAACCATATAAGATGTCAATTACCTTAACAAAACCATGGAAGCATGTATTGACAATGCCACAAGGAAATGTGAGTATCAACTTCCTTAAAACAATGTCATTACATTTGAATGTAACAAGGAACTTGAATCACCTTATTTGATCAATCTAAAATAGTTCAAGTGTGAAGACCACAGTGATGTCAATGATGCCAATGCAACCAAACTGAACCAAAAATTCATCTCAAGAAGCTAGATTTAAACTCCATTATAAATATCATGAATGCCTTAAAACAATACAGTAGTGTAATAATATGAGATTAATAATGCACTAGCATATCATTCAAAGAAAAATTGATAATAATCAATTGAATATATCTGTGACTTGTAACCTTGAAGAATCAAGCTGAAAATCATCCTGTCAAAATGATAAACATTGTCAACATCATCATATATCAAAATCCTGTAACTGCATATCATTCACCAACCACATGTGAATAAACCAATGTAATTGAATATCATATCACCAACCAAGCTGAGAATTTCAAATCAGAGAACCAATTTTGTCATCAAGGACAAACCACAAATCATAAACAACTAATCACAAACCAAGCTGAGAATCTCAAATACGAGAACCAATTTTTTCATCAAGGACAAACCAAAAATCATAAACAAATGAAAGCCAACATCACCACCCTAGGCGAATCAATCCCAGTCCACATTCTGCATCATTGTTTTTAGCATTTGGTTATTATTTTTTAATATTCTGCTTCTTGTAGTTACTTTTTTGTTTATGTTTGGTTATTTCCTATTATATTCAAATCATTTGCATTAGCATCATTTTCTTTCATGGCATTTATGAATAGCATTTTATTTTTTCAAGTTTCATTGTCAACATTAGTTCCTAGTCCTTTTAGATCAGATTCATTAGTCAAAGAAAACAAAAAACCACAAACATCAAACCAACCCTTTCATAAAATGCTTCAATTTAGAAACACCATCTCATCCAAGCCTCTTAGTAGTGATGATTTAGATAAGTTAGATGAAGCCCTTCAAGACTTCCTCTCACTCACTTCATCCTCTAAGTCTTTCGATGAGAAGTCTAAACCAATTGATGATAACTTACCTCTCAAACCTTTTAGTCGTGATGACTTTGACATGTTACATGAAGCCCTTCAAGACTTCATCATGCCTAAGTCATCCACTAAGGTTTGTTGTGAACAACCTAAAACAAAAGAAGTTAATGTGATTCAACCTCAACTCATTCTTTACCCACCCTCGCATAAACTTCATGGGTATGTATAGGATCATCATGGAAAAAATAGGCACTTAAGTGGCGATGAAAATTTAGAAAATCATAGTTAGGCAACTTGATGTAAAAAATTTCAGAATAACTTATCTATATTATTTCAAAAATATGTAAGAATAAAATATGTAGAAAATTGAATGTAGTTTCCAAACTACTAGGTTTATTTAAAAAATAAGTAAATCTATTTGGTGAAAATTTGAAATTTCAATGCAGTAGTACTTAAATTTTAGGGAAAAAATAAGAAGTAGGTGTCTGTTTGACCACCCTAACCACAATAAAATGATAATATTTTTTTATAATATTTTAGATATAGGTAGAGGACTCATGTCCCGATGTGATGCATATTTTTTGTGATTTTTTTCAAGTAAATAATTAATTATGAATTTTTTATTACAACTTTTAAAAAATATAAAAACTCGTATGTCTCACCACCTTAACTTGGTCAAAACTTCATGGAATTCAATTTTTTTTAAATTCTTAAGTATGTGAATCATTTAATGTGACACATGTTTTGGATTCAAAAAATGTGATACTATTTGAAAGCTATAGATGTTTTTCAATCAACCTATCAATCAATACTTTAGTCGTAATTCAAATAGAAAATAAATAATAATTATTATTAAAGTCAAAGTAAAGCATAATTTATATTGGTGGAAAGCTAAGAATCTCCTTAAAAACCCTTTTTTTTTAATCAATTTTGGGTAAAAAAAAGTTGTCAACCACATGGGCCATCATATCACTTACATATCGCCACTTTTTGGCCCATCATGATCCTACGCATACCCTCACCCTTTTAATAAACCTGAGTTTACCCTTTACCCACCTAAAACTGATGTATTGCAACAACCTAGTAATACTACTATTGCTCATACATATAATACCCAAAACAATCCGCAACCATAACAACCAACCTCACCCTCTTTACCTTTACCTAATCCACCTAGTGTTCCTTGTTTTTCCTCACACACAAAGGAGTATGATCTTGTTGAACAACTCAAGGATACTCCTACAAAGATTTATCTTTGGGATTTACTTCAGAATTCACCAAATTATCACACCATCCTTCAGACAACATTGCAATACATAGTGGTTCCTCCTGGTACAACTTTAAATGATGTGAAAACTTTAATACATGGGATGAATAAAGTTAATCTAGACATTAATTTTCATCAACATGATCTCCCTCCTTTAGAGTTATGAAAAAAAATGAATCCTTTATGATAATTTCTCAATTCAATCAAATAGGTATCAAAAGGACCCTCGTTGATAATGGTTTAGCCCAAGTAATCTGTGTAGTGTGAATCTCCTCGATAGATTGCATGTTGACAAGTCACAAATAAAACCTGATTCCTTATGCATCCAAGGATTTGACAATACAACAAAGTAACCACTCGGTGTAATCACTTTTCCTATTACAATTGGCATAGCTACTATGCAAACTCCTATTCATGTCATGCCCTATGATCTTTCATATAATCTTCTTTTAGGAAGACCATGGATTCATGAGATGAATGCAGTGCCTTCAAATCTTCATCGTATAATGAAATATTTCTATAACAACAAAATTTATCAAGTTAAAATAGACCCTGAGCCTGAAAGTTGCTTTGACCTTGAAAAAGGAACCACAAGTCCTCTGAACACATTAATTCCAACATCTCATATAGAGCCTCTTGAAATTGAAAAACAAGATGAGGAAAAGGTGTCTAAATTATTCGGTGATGATTGGGATCCTTAGAATTCACACCTTCATTTATGGGAAAATATATAATCACATGAAAAAAAGATGAAAAACAAGAACAACCAATCGTTATGTCCACTCAAAATTCAAAAAAATCTTCTCAAGCATCTATCTCCTCTACTTCGGAAGAAACTACAACATACACAACAAATTTTGACGAGATAGATTATCAACATGATCCGCCTAATCCAAAGGAGATGGAAAGACTTTATGGGAAAGGCTATGAACTTGTGAAACAATTGGGATATGTTGGAAAAGGTTGTGGAAAGAATAAACAAGGTATTCACGTCCCTATAGAACCTAATATACAAGAGAGAAAAACTAGGTTGGGATATTCTTTTTTCTAAGACGACGAAAGCCACTCAACGACCATCTTTGAATATCAACACTATTACATGTCAACCAAGACACAATCTCACAATCAAACATCTTGAACTGCTTAATATGGACTTACCACCATCATGGGAGTATGTTAAAAGTGATGAAGCTTTACAAAAAATGTTAGGATTTTATGATGACATATCCTCTACTCCTCCCATGAAATGGGTTACTTGTGCTATGATAAACACCAAGCAAAAATATGGTGATATTACTGAAGAACCATATGATCCTGAAATTCCTAAGTCTAATGCACTCCCCTTAGGAGATACAATTGATATACCAATGGACATAGATGATAAAGAAAAAGTTATAAAGATTGGGAAGTGCCTTGACGATGAAGAACAAGAGGACACTACAACTTTACTTCATTATTTTCCTAAAATTTTTGCTTAGAAATATTGATATATGCTAGGAATTGACCTGAAAATCATAACACACAACATTGTTCTTGTTGAACATGCTAAACCTATTCACAAAAAGATACGAAAAAATGCACCCTAACATAGCCTTGCATGTTAAAGGAGAACTTGAAAAACTCTTGGACGTAGGTTTCATTCACCCTATTGATTATTCTCTTTGGATCTCAAACATTGTAGCAGTTGCTAAACCTGATAATCATATTAGGATATGCATAGACTTTCGAGACTTGAATAAAGCCTCTTTAAAGGATGATTTCCCACTTCCTAATATTGACATGATCATTGATTCAACTATTGGACATGCTTTGTTTTCATTCATGGATGAATTTTTTGGTTATAATCAAATCTTTATCAACCCACAAGATCAATATAAAGCCACATTTACAACTCTTTGGGGAACATTTTGTTGGATTATGATGCCTTTTGGATTAAAGAATACTGACACAACTTATCAATGAGCAATGACATTGATATTTCACGATTACACACATAAAATATTGGAAGATTGTGTTGATGACATCCTTGTTAAATCCTTAACAAGTCAAGACAATGTAAATGTGTTTTGAAAGATCTTTGAAAAAATACGTAAATATAACATGCAATTAAATCCGAAAAAGTGTCTTTGGTGTAGATAGTGGAAATTTTTTAGGGTTTATCATATCTCAGAGAGGCATTGAGGTGGACACAAAGAAAATTGATGTCATTATTAACATGCCACCTCCTAAGAATATTTCTCAATTGTGCACATTACAAGGATGAATTCAAGCTATTTGTCATTTCGTTGCATCTTTAGCTGACCACACATTACCCTTCACACATCTTCTCAAAAAGGATGTATATTTTGATTGGAATGAGGATTGTAAACAAGATTTTGAGAGTTTAAAGGTATATCTTGCAACTCCACCTATTTTACAACCCACTATGCCAAACAAACCATTTATCTTTTACATAGCTGCATCAGCCCATGCTCTTGCAGTATTGTTGGATCAACAAGATGATACTCGAAAAGAACATCGTGTTTATTACATTAGTCAAACCTTAATCGATTATGAAACCCGATACTCACCAATTGATAAACAATGTTTGGCTCTTGTATTCGCTACTAGTAAGTTGTGACATTATTTACTAAATGTTGAAATACAAGTCATAACCAACTTTGATCCTCTTAAACACCTTTTCAATAAAATAAATCTCTTTGGATGCTTAGCTAAGTGGGTGATGTTGTTAACTAAGTTTGATCTTAATTTTTTTCATAAAAAAAAAAATCAAAGGACAAACTTTTCCCCTCTCACTTTACCTAATCATGACTCTTTTCCTAATGACAATGTCTTGACAACAAACGTTAAAACATGGGAATTGTATTTTGATGGATCTAAGTGTAGAACAGGTTCTAGTGTTGGAGTGGTATTAATTCCACCTGAAGGAAAGCCTATTCCCTTGTCCTATCGATTAAACTTCCTATGTACAAATAACACAGCTGAGTATGAGGTATTAATTGTTGGATTGTGAGTTGCTTTAAACGTGGGTGCCAAAGATATCAAGATCTTTGGTGACTCGCAATTAATGATCAAACAAATAAATGGGACATATCAAACTAAACATGAAAAATTATCAAAATACAACGATCTTACAATGCAAATATTATAAAAGTTTGAATCATTCACCATTGATAACATCCCATGAAAAGACAATTGACATGCATATGCAATGGCGAGTGCAGCCGAGCTCTTATATCCCCACACGATCCTTCAACAGGCTTCACCTTTGTTATTCATCCAATCATGAAACCTTCGATTGATATTTGATTAGAAGATGCTTTAATGACAACTTAAGAAGACTCGCGAGAATGGTATTATACAATATATAATTATTTAAAAGATGGTACCATTCCCAAACCCACAATGATAAATACTCGAAATCATTTACGCAAACAAGCATCCAAATACATAATCCTTGTCGATGTGTTGTATAGGAGATCCTTCAATGGTCTCTTACTGAGGTGTTTAAGGGACTCTAAAATTCCTGTAGCCCTTGACCAAGCTCATGCTGGTGCATGTGGGGGTCATTTTGGAGGACGGTCACTAGTGCAAAAACTCATATGTATGGGACCATATTATTGGAGACATTTGGAAAAAGACTGCTTTGCTTATGTTAAATGATGTCACAAATGTCAAGAACATAGCAATCTGATTCATGCCCCTGCTTCTGAGCTTCATGCCCAAATTCCCATTTAGCCATTTTTAGTATGGGGATTGAATCTCATTGGAAAAATTTCACCACCCTCCTCTATTGGACATACATTTATCATTACAACAATAGACTACTTCAAAAAATGGGTGGAATCTATTCCTCTTCAATCTACAAGTGCTGAAGTAATTTGTTGATTCATATTGGAACACATAATTGCTCGCTTTGAACTTCCATCCACAATTGTTTCAGACAATGGAACCCCATTTAAGAATAATGACGTAAAGAAATTTATTAAAACATTCAACATTTATTTTCCACACCATACTATCCACAATCCAATGGACAAGCTGAAAGAACTAATAAGATTCTCAAACAAATCCTAAAGAAAACTGTTAACAAACATCATAAGGATTGGAAAACATAGTTACATTATGTGCTCTAGGCTTATCAAACGAGTGTTTGATTATCCATGGGAACTACACCTTATAACCTTGTTTATGGTGCTAAAGTGATCATGCCCTTGGAGTTAGAAATTCTTACCCTTTGAATTGCTCTCCAAGACCTTATTGATGATACCACTTATAAAGAACAAATATTGCATCAGCTTGAGATGCTCGATGAAAGGCGCATCAATGATCTTGAGCATCTCTAGGCCTACATTAAACAATTACAACAAAAACACAATACTCATGTCATTCCTTGGACATTTAATAAAGGCGATTTCATTCTCTATGAGAATAAACACAATACTCATGTTGACTATGAAGACAAAGGTAAATTTAGCCCTAATTGGTTGGGACCTTACATAATCAATACCATTTATGGGTCTGGTGCTTATGTATTAATAGAGCTCGACGGAACGTCCCTTAAGGAACCTATTAATGCCACACATCTACGTCAATATTATCTCTAGTCTCTTTGAATAGCTTATGAATTATAAAGCAGTGTTGTCTAAAGTTATTTGGTTACATAATAAATACTTTCACAATGCTTTGTTCTCAATAAACAATCATGTGTATGTCTTGAACACTAAGGTGATTATTTAATTTATTTTTATAATTACTTTAGGTTTCATAAATTATTCACCCTCGCGTTATGTTGAGTTAGAACCTTATATGAATTATAGGTGTATTTAATTTAACATATCTCAAAATAACAATGTTGTATCTAAAGTCACATTGAAATATGTTTTACATTAGATCACATAAATCATGTTAAATCATGTTGACATTAATTAAATAATTTTACAATAGTTATTTAATTAATCACATTTCCATTTAATATTCAAACACATTAAGACATTGCAAAATATCAAATGCTTATATATATATATCCAAAGTTTTATGTACATATCATCACAATATACAATACCACCAAGGTCTATGAGAACTAGACCCCTCAAGCTCTGGTGCTCATGATTCAGTACTCGGACGTCGTGAGATAGTCATATGTGATCGTGATCATGATCCATTGACCCCGAGTACAAACTCTAAGCCCTGTATCCACCCTAAGGCCACATGACACTCCTCTGCTATTTGATCCCTCTCCATCCATAACCATGATACCTTTTCTTGAAGTATCTCCACCTCTAATGAGTCTGGGATGACTATCCTACAGCCTCAGCTCGATGGAGTCATCTCCCCACACTCTCATACAATGTCTGTAGCCTCATGAATGATCTGAGTGACTCTAGCTCCTCCTCCATGATCGGTGGGGGCATGTAATCAGGGTCTGTATCCTCCTCATCATTGGATGTAGGAACTTTCTTTGCAGCCACTTAACAATAGAACTCTCACCAGTCTCTCATCACTCTTGCAGGGTAAAAATAATACACAATCAGTAAAACATCATCATGATATATATAAAGCATAAATACTAAAGTGCATGCATAGTTAAATATCATCACCTATATCTCCAACAAGCTGAGGGATATCAACCTCATCCTCTCTGGGGGGCATGGAGGATGTGCTAGCCTCCCTGTGACCATGGGTACTGATGTTTGTTGTCGCTGCTGCACATGATTTGGTCACACAAATGTGTGAGGACTCTCCCCACTTGTGTCGATCCTCAACTGCTACCTCATCACCCTCACTCAGGGGTGGATCCACCTCATACTCCTCATCCTTATCCTCATCCTCATCTCCTCCATCCTAGACCTCATACTTAGGATTGATGTCTGAATCATACTTGTCATCTATAACATCTATGAATATAT
>VDFB02390685.1:175135-190897 GCA_007258455.2 Sequoia sempervirens | reverse complement strand
TATATATATATATAGTCATGATGAATATACATATATTAATTTTAATATGATTTCATAAATCATATGTATAATACTTTGGGAAGATATTAACCACAATCATTTTTCATATAGTTTATCCACATTTGATGATATCAATTATAATAGATAATTACATAATACTATGAATTTATTTTATATATTTAAGAGTTACTTTAAAGTATATTTCTACACTCTTTGATATGCAAATCTTAAGCACATCCATCTTTTACGCTATGTATTTTATTGTGTAATTTTTAATTATTTTATCTATATAATATAGGAGTTATTTTGTTTTTAAATTCAAAAAACTTAACAAATATATTACAAATTTTAACTTATTTTTAAAAAATAATGTAATATTTGATCTATGGACTAAAATATACATAGATTGTTTTGTACTTTAAAAATAGTGGGGCCACCAATATATGATCTTTCTTAATTTTTATTTTTATTCAATATAACATAAAATTTACTGGTAAATCAATATTTTTCATAATTAAATGTAGCAATGATGTAATTTTCAAAGAGAAATAGTGTGAACATTAAATCTTATAGAAATTATGGATAATTTTCTTTAAAAGTAAATTAAAAGTGAAGAAAGCTTAAATAAAATAAAAAATTACAATTATCCTAAATAAGATTTTTAAATATAAAAATGTGTTTTGAGGAAAATTGAGGGTTTCTACTTTTCTAAATCATTAATAAAAGGAGGAAAATAGCTCACATGAATATGAATTTAAATGTGTATTGAAGATATAATTGCATACCATAAGTTTCAAAAAATGTATTTAAGACTTTAATATTAAGAGAAATAAAAAATGGAGTTGAAGATTTAGTTAAAAATTATCTAATTTTGAACAAATTAATTGGTGCATTGAGAATAAAATAAAATGTCCTAAGGGTCCACTATGATAAAATAATTGGAATACACTAAAAAATACTCTACTTATTGTTATTATGGCCAAGGGGTGGATAGATGTTCTTAAAAAAATTGCTATGGTCTTTGGCTAGTGTATCAATTTTACTAAAAGTGTCATCAATGTTGACCCTTCTCTTCAAGCCAAGATATCTAGAATCCTTAATTCCCAGATTCTCCCTCTTCCCTCAACGTCCCTAGGAATGTCACTCACTATTGGAAAGGTGGACAACTCGGTTTTGTCCAACCTTCTAGAAAGAGTGCAAACAAAGCTAGTGGCTTGGAAGAGCACACTCCTTAGAAATGCAAATAAGCTTCTTCTCCTTAAGACCACTCTTTAGAGTTCGGCTATGTACCTAGTATATTTGTTCTTATACCCGTTGCGAGGTTAGAGAAACTTGGGAAAATTTAGAGAAGATTCCTTTGGTCGGGAATTGAAGAGAGGAGTCATTTTTCTTTAGTGAATTGGGATACTGTGTGCTATAGAAAAAGTTATTGGGGACTTGATTTAAGAAGGACTAGGTACATGAACATGGCCTTCATAACTAAAATCACTTGTCCAAAAGATTCTAAATAACTAGGAGGAATGGATCTCAATCCTTAAGGATAAGTATTTGCATAGTAGAGACTATCTCTATCTTCTTGATAATCATGTTCTTCCTTTGGGATCCATAATCTGGAATAACCTCATCAAATCTAAGAATTTCTCTCCTTGGGTTCTTCCTGGTAGGTTTAGTCTGGTACTTTGGTTTCCTTTTGGGATAACATATGGCTTCCCTCATAGGCCCTTGGCCTGTAATTGATTCTATTTGTTGTTAATTTAGACCTTTGTACTCATCTAGAGTTTAAGGTCTATGATTACTTGGGTGCTTCTTTGGACCCACCTCATTAGAATATTGATCCCAATTGGTTTGATCACCCCTTTGATTGGTTACTAAAGAGCTTCTTAGATCTATTAAGAATCATGTTCTTTAACTCCAATTCATCAGGCTCCTTGGTTTGGGTAGACTCTAAGGATGGGAATTACTCTATTAAATCTAGTTATAATATTCTTTCTTGTGTTTGGGATCCTCTTTTTGATTGGATGAAAATTTGGAGAAGGAATTCTCTTCCCAAAGTTAATTTTTTTTATGGACTGTGTCATAAATGGATTCTCACTCTAGATTATTTGTAGAAGAAAGGTATCTATCTTGGAAACCATTGCTTCTTATGTGAGAAAGAAGCTGAATCCATCACCCACCTTTTATTTCACTACACCTACTCTTGGAAAGTTTAGTAGAGAATTCAATCTCCTTTCAATATCAGCTAGGCTTGGTAGAGGGATGTTATAGGTATTTTGGATAGTTAGTGCCCGTCGATTTCTCACCCCATGCTCATCGATTTATGGTGGCAATCCATTTTCCTCACTAGGTGGGAACTTTAGAAGGAGTGTAATAACAAGATATTTAGAGACAAAAACTTCCCTTAGATGGTGGTTTCCAATAGGATTATCAATTAGATCATTGAGAATATCACCATGACCTCCTATAAGCCTAAAAGGAATCCTAATAACTTGGAGAAATCTATTACTTCAGCCTAGAATCTATCTAAGACTCTTACTGCTTGAAGTTCTTGCATTCCTCTAGATAGGAGTAGTACTCCCTGGTCCCTCCTGAGCTTGGTTGGCTTAAGATTAACTTTGATTGATAGGTTGATTGAAAAACATCTATAGCTTTCAAACGGTATCACATTTTTTGAATTTGAAACATGCGTCAAATTATATCCTTCGTATACTATAAGATTAAAACAAAAAATGAATTTCATGAAGTTTTAACCAAGTTAAGGTGGTTAGACATACAAGTTTTTATATTTTTTAAAAGGTGTAATAAAAAAATCATAATTAATTATCTACTTGGAAAAAAATTACTAAAAAATATGCATCACATAGAGACATGAGTCCTCTACTTGTATCTAAAATATTATAAAAAAACATTATCATTTTATTATGGTTAGGGTGGTCAGATAGACACCTACTTATTTTTTCCCTGAAATTTAAGTACTACTGCATTGAAATTTCAAATTTTCACCAAATAGATTTAAAAAAAGAAGCAAACCTAGTATTTTAGAAACTACATTCAATTTTCTACATATTCTATTCTTACATATTTTTGAAATAATATAGATAACTTATTCAAATTTTTACGTCAAGTTGCCCAACTCTATTTTTTTTGAATTTTTTGCCACTTAAGGGCCTGATTTTTCCATGATGATCTTGCACATACCCTGATATTCTTTGAAACACTCAATTCTCATCCATAAATTGTTGAAAATAAGGAAAATGAAAAAGCAGAGGATCCTTCAAAAGCATCTGCCTCAACGACTTTAGACCAAGAAGCAAACTACACAACAACCTTTGTCAAACACAAAAAAGACCAACCACCCAATTGAAAAGCAATGAAAAAGCTTTATGGAAAAGGTTATGAACTTATGAAACAACTTGGCTATAGTGGAAAAGGATGTGGTCCTAGAGAGCAAGATATCCATGTCCCCATCGATCCTAACATGCAAGGAAAAACTCATGGTCTTGGATATTGTCCTTTGATAGAGATTTCCAAGCCTTCACTCAACATTAACAATCTCACACAACATGCTCCTAAATCATCCTTAACATTTGTCCATCCTGAACTCCTCAACACTAGTGGTTTTGAACATCATCCTTTACACATTATGAAACAAACAAGAAACCCTTCGCTGAATGTCGATATCATCTCCCAAGACACCAATGATTTGCATTTGATATATTTTCCCTCCTCCTGTAAGAGTGAGAACAAAATCTCATATTCTAGAGAAACTTGTGTAAGTATGACATCTAATACTAAGCAAGATGTATCTTTGACACAAACCACAAGACCACCTTCTACCATTGATCATGAAGGCATCTTGTTGCTCGAATCCTCCAAGATCACATGATCAGTTGACCTTCCCCCTAGAACTTAAAAGAAATGCTCTTACAATATTTCATTCTACACCTATCATAGAGTTCATGGTCACTCCACTAATGAATGTAATGATTTGAGTCATATAATCCAACATCTTAAGGATTTTTGTATGCTTCCCTCTATGGGGCACCTAATTCCTCTAATTGATACTAATTTTCACTCTACTATTCATTTCATCAATCATTGCAGCTCACCTTTGTCCTGCACTCAGTGGGGGCAAGGGGTTTAGTAGCCTTGTCCTCGTATGTCACTTGTCATTGACTCTTTTGGCTAATCATTAACTTTTCATGAACATATAAGAGAAAGCTTGGGATGTGGAAAACATGCCTTAAGTTGGCTCACATGTGACATACTACCCTTTTCATGATGTAGCTTATCAGAAACATATGACTTGGCATAGGGCTTTTTGAGTAAGCTCTCATGTTCTCCTTCTTCTACTTTAAAGCAATTGCCCACAGTACTAGTGTTCACAACCACTTTAAAGTGGGAGCCATACATCACCGCTCACATTTCATTGTGTGATTTTCTTTTTCTTGTGATCCCCTCTCTTGGACACATTTGGCACAATGTTCCCCAAGATGAGACCTTGCACTTGTCCTCTCTTGGAGACATTAAGCATTCAATGTTCCCTAAGATCAGACATTGCATGAACAAAGAAAAATCCTTTTGAACAACCCTTTCACTATTTTGGATTTACAATGTCTATGAGTGTCAAGCATATGAAGTTTTTCTTACTTCATAGGGCTCAAACCAACATTTTCCTTTGTAGTGCCTTATTAAAGTTACCAGAAGGTATAACATTGGTATGGTTGAGTGGGAAGCCCATTTTGAGGCACAACTTTCCCCATAGCCACCTATGTGTTTGTAAGTGCATACCAACTATTGTATGTTTCTCACCTTTTGGGCTTTCTCACCCAATGGACAACCAATAATTCCATCGCCCTAGAGTGATTATGCATTTTCCTTTTTGGAAAAATAGCCTAGATATGATCCACAACTAGCTGGACAAACGGTCAAAGCTTGATCCACCTTTTCATTTTCACTTTTCTCCTCTAGTTATTGCCATGGCATCATTATGTATCTTGATGTTTTGACTTAGGATCTTGGATCCCGGGGCCTTGAATTCCTTCTTGATCTTTGTCATTATTTGTTTGCATAGATCTGTACACTTGGATCTCTCTAGAATGTCTACTTTAGTGTGAGTTTGAGGCAAGTTCATCTTGTCACTAAAGTGGGGGCTAAATGTACCATAGAAAAAAGGAAACTTGCTTGATTTGGGGAATAATTGATTATAAAATGGACTTAATGCGGCCTTGATTTGGTGTTGTGAGGTGTTTTTCACATCCACACTAGGTATTGGACCCTTTCAAATGCATTTAACGATGTCTTGTAAAGGTGTTGTAAAGGACTTTCACGCTTTTCTAGACTTAATGAACCCATATTCCCTTAATTCAACATTATAAAATGTGTTTAATAACATTATCACACTAATCTAGAAGGCTTGTGAAACACTAATCTAGAAGGCTTGTGAAATAAACTTAATGTTAAACTAGTGTTGTAATGTGTCTTGCACATTCACATTGGTTCTTGTTCCTTCCTAAGCTATGTGGACCTCATTTTAGTGTTGTAAAGTGTATTTAATCACACTTTCACATTGAATTATGTGTCCCAAGCCCTAATTAACCTTCACATCATCAGTAATAGGCCCCTATTAACCCATATTGTGCATCCTGAGGAAATATTTGATGAAATACCCAACAAAGTCACCATATAAACCTTATTACCTTATTTCCTAGCAATATAGCTGGCAAATGGGCCCCACTGCCTGACTAATTCACCACCTATGGCGAATGAGTCCCTGCTAGGTGGGATTGATTCACCCAAGGTGGAAAATGAGTCCCATTTGGGTCAAATTTGAGTTTTGAGCGGGAAAAACTGGAAATTAAGTTTAATATTATTTTATGTCAGCCTTGGGGATCCAATTTATGGGAAAATAAGGTGAATTTCCTATAAAATCAACTCTCTAAACCCTAATTCATAACCATTATTCATTATTCATCCATCATTCTTCCATCTCAAGTCAAGCAAGTTAGGGTTTCATCATTTCAAGTCATTAAGATAGCAATTTTCAGACATTCAAGGGCAGATTCTTCATGTTTTGTTGCAGAAATTCAAGATCGAACAGCCATGGAAGGTATTGAATCCATTGTTGCATGCTTGGTATGTCTTGAGGATCATCATGGAAAAGAGCCTGAAATTGGCAAAAATTTAAAAAAATTAGAGTTAGGTAGAAGTTGGCGTAAAAATTGAATAAGTTATCTATATTATTTCAAAATATGTAGAATAGAATCTGTATGCAAATTGAATGTAGTTTCTAAAATACTAGGTTTATTTTAAAAAGTCCATTTGGTGAAAATTTGAGATTTCAATGCAGTAGTGCTTAAATTTTAGGGAAAAAATAAGTAGGAATCCATTTTATCAGTTTATTTCATCTAGGTCATTGGATTTAGGCATAATTCCATCATACATTCCTTAGATTGAGTGAACAGGCTAGATTTTGGGTGTGGGATCTATCTCTTTTCATTAGGTGAAAGACCCTAATTGAGCAAAAGAGAGTCATAACATTCCTATACACCCTAAAATCTTTGGTTCACTTATTACTACCCAACCCTAATCCTAATTTTAATTTTAACCCTAACCCTAATAATTTTGTCTTCCATTTTTCTTTGTGAATGCTACTAGCATATATATATATGTATGGCGAGAGATATCCTTCTTGAGGCATCTATTGAACTTTTATGTAACTAATTCATTATAAAATAGATGCCTCGAGAAGGATATCTCAGCGTATTTTATAGATTTGATTTATAAATTAATATATATATGTTAGTAATATGTTCATTTTAATGGCTTCTTAGCTTAGCTTGCATTGAATGATCTTATCGGGACTAATGCATAGTAGCTTAAATACATGGTGAATCCTCATGGATCAAGTGTAGTTAGCCTATACTATGTCATCGATCATAGTATGCATAATTCATTTCCCATGAATTCCATGGCTACAACCAATGCACATAATGT
Organism: Sequoia sempervirens; assembly: GCA_007258455.2. Taxonomy (NCBI): domain Eukaryota; kingdom Viridiplantae; phylum Streptophyta; class Pinopsida; order Cupressales; family Cupressaceae; genus Sequoia; species Sequoia sempervirens. The sequence goes on along the minus strand of VDFB02390685.1, from coordinate 183,904 downwards.
TACCAACACCATCCCTGCCATCACTATTTGTACTCAAGCTTTGGGGTGTACCTAAAGCCAAGGTGAAATTTTAATTCCTCCTTCTAAAATACCCATTGTAATGATGGAAATTGACCTCCTTCTTAGAGATAGGGAAATTTCTCATTTAATTTGGACCTATTTTAGGACCCTTGCATTAATTACCCTTTAATTCATCATTAATAGGCCCCTAAGACCCATTATTTTGGATCTTGAGGCTTATTTCAGCTAAAAACTTGACAAAATCATCAAAAACATCAACAATTACAAAAGCCACCCCAAAAATCTAAGGTGGGACTCATTCACCACCTTGGGAGAATGAGTCCCCCTAGGTGGGATCCATATGCCAAGGTTGGCATATGAGTCCCATTTGGGGATTTTTTAGGGTTGGGTGATCCCACAATACTAGTTTATAATTTTTGGCCAAACTAGACACTAAACTGATTTTTTCTAACTAAATCTTCACTTTCAGGCACCTATAGCGGCTAAACTGTGAGGAATTTGAAGATGATGCAAACTAGTGATTTTTGACATTTTGTCTTTAGATTCTAAATATAGTTTTTTCAAAAAAATTAGAATCAGATTGCACTTCTTTTTCCATCTCCTTTGAAAACTAGTTTTTTCAGTAAACACCATTTTTAAGAAGTGTCACTCATCATATAACACATAACTTTTTTTCCATGAAGGATAATTTTTTTTTTTTTCAAATTTATTTTTTTAACTACAATATCTATTGCTTCCAATAGGTTTCATAGTGTTTTATTAAATATTTTTTCCTTAATCAAGGTTCGAAGTCAAACTAATTACAATTCAAACATAAGCAGACTGTATAACACAAATTTTTTTGTATGTATCGAAATTCATTTTTTTTGTTGGATCAAGGACTTCAATATTTGGTGCACTCATATTTTCAAAAAAATTGACAATCTTCTATTTTCCACATGTCCATAATAGAGAGCTTTATTTTTGGTGAAAACCTACATTCACAAGAAATAAAAGATAAATATAATAATTAAATTAAATTTTTTTAAAAATATACTTGTTGGGAAGCTTATAATAAGGAATACATACTTACTAAAACTAAATTTTAAATGAATTCATTTGATCCCCCAAAAGGTAAATCAAAAGTGGTTTTTTATCATCATTTTGATAGGTGTAAAGGAGACTTTGTTATAGGTATGGTTTAAAACTAGCGGGGTTCTATCCAAGGGGGTTTGATCTAAGGTAGTTTGATCAAACCCTCTTCAATCAGAATGCTTTAAATGGAAAATTCTAAGGCTTAAATCATTATATTTTCTAAAAATATGTGATTTCAGCAAAAATCAGAATTTCCTAGAAATTGTAAACTAGCTTTGTGGGATCACCTGGTTTGAGTGGGAAAATCACCTTCTTAATTCAAATTTTTGGTTGATTTCAATTTTTGAGACTTGAATAATGGTAAATTAGGTGTTAATTCCTATATAAGCAAGATCCTAAATCATTTTTAAGGGAAATTTCAAGATCCAAACATTCAAAGTCTTCAAACATTCTTTCACAAGAGCATTCAAGTTTCAAAAGAAAGCAAAGTTGAAGTCTTGGAGTAGCATTAAAGTGTTTTTGCAGGTCTTCAAGCTCACTTTCATTCAAGATCTAAAATTTTCAAGTGTTGATCATGGTTTTCTATGGTGTATCATGATGGATTCTAGGTTGGTGAGATGCAACTAGCCATCAAGCCAAGGCTAATTATTTGTTTCCTAAGTGATTTCATCCTCCATTAAATAACTCTACATTCAACCTAAGGAAGGTACAAGCATCATTAGGGCTCATATGGGTGATTAGAGATCTCTCAAAGTGAGTCATTCATCTTCATATTTTTATTCATGCATCTCATTCTTACACAATAGAATAGGGTTGCATTGCATTTTAGATTTCCTAATCTTAGACACACTTAAGGTTAGGGCTTACATTCCTATTTACATCCATATTTCATTATTTCCATCAAGGTTTAATTACCAAGCTAGGGTTTGACCACAAAAAATCCCCCATAAGAAAATCAAGTCTATATTATGTTTTTTAGGTATTTTTACAAATTTGGATTTGGAAATCAATTTGGGAGAAAAGAGTAGGTGTTGAAAAGTAGATCTGAACTTTGAATTCTTGAAAAAGAAGAACAAGAGTGATTCACCAAAAGTGGAAAATGAGTCCCATTATAGGTGTTTTTTAGGATTTTTACAGATTCATATACCCTTTTTCCAAAAACCTATTCCTGTGTAGAAACCCTGATCCAAGACTGATTTGCCCAGACTAGTGTATGAGTCCCAGTAGGTCAAAAATTCAAGTTTTTTAGTGTTTCAAAGATCATTCAAGTCATCTTCAAATTTCTAGGTGCACACACTTCATCTTACAACTTTTTATTCTAGTTTATTTGCATTTATAGGTCATTTAGTGAAGCATTGAATCATATTAGGGTTTAGCATTACATCTTGCATTTCTGTTGTTTTTCCAAGCCCTAGCTTGGTGGTGAACCCATCATTAGTTTACAATTAGTCCCTAGGACAACCCTATTGCAAGATCTCTTTCTCCTTTGCATTAAGATCTCTAGGGTTATCCTTGAATGAAATTGGAAAGTGGGTGTGCTCTATATTCTAAACAATACGAAAGCATTTCCTATACCCATTTTCTTTCATTTCATTTTGGTGAACTTGCATTTAGAACATTATAATTCTGATTTGGAGTGAATTACCATCCTAGATATTGCTTTCATTAACATTGAATTAAGGTTTGTACTAGTTAATTAGCATTCTAGGGTTTCTAATTTTGTATTAGTGAAAGTTCATATAGCTTGCATTTTTGCACCTTAAATCCTTGAAAATCATACAAAATCTGCATTTGCACTTAGGTTATAGATTACGAAACATAAAAATCATTAAAATCAATCAAAATTTTTTGAAAATTTTGAAAAAAAAATTGCACTGGGACTCATATGCCCCTCTGGGCGAATCAGTCCTAGTGCAGATTTTGTACTACATTTTTTTAGAGTTAAATTCCTTGTTTCTAAGCTTCTGTTTGTTGTTAAAATATTTATGTTTCATTTTGCATACTTTCTATTACATTCAAATCATTAGAAGTAGCATAATTTACATTCATTTCAATTATGGATAGAATTAGATTCCTGTATTTATCATTTTCAGCATTAGTCATAGTTCAATTAGATTAATATTACATTTGGCATACATTAGAAAACAAGATTAGACAGCTAAACCACTTGGAGAAAGTATAGTTATTTGACTTTGTCAAATCTCTTTTTCCAAGTTAACCTAACCCTCAATCCTTTTAGTAGTGATAACTTTAACATGTTAGATGAAGCGCTTGAGGATTTCATCTCACAAAGTTCATCCACTAAGGCTTGTTATGGAAAACCAAAACCAAGAGACGTTAATGTGATTCAACCTCAACTTATCCTTTACCCACCTTCCCATAAACCTCAAACTCAAAACAAACCTATTTACACTCTTGAACCACATAAAAATAATGTTTGGTAGAAATCAAGTCATAATACCATTTCTCATACATATAACACTAGAAATAATCTATAATCAAAACAAACAACATCAACATCCTTACCTTTACCTAACTCTATTTTGCCTATTGCCCCTCATTTTCCTTCAAATAGTGGAAAGGAGTATGATCTTGTTGAACAAATTAAGAATAATCCCACAAAAATGTCCCTATGGGATTTAATTCAAAACTCTCCTAATTATCACACTATGCTTCAAATAGCCTTACAACAAGTTGTGATCCCTTCTAATACAAATGCAAACGATGTGGAAAATCTAATACAAGGAATGAATACAATCAATGTAGACATTACGTTTCCTCAACATGAGCTCCGTCCTTAGAGATGAGAAAGAAACATGATGCCTTCATGATAATAGCCAAATTCAATATAACATGAATAAAAATAACCCTTGTCGATAATGGCTCAGCCCTTAATGTGTGCAGTTTGAATCTTTCAGATATACTGGGCATAGATAAATAAAAAATTGAACTTGAATCCTTATCAAGTTGAGGATTTGACAATGTAGGAAAGCAACCGCTCAGTGTGATTACTTTACCTATTACAGTCAGAAATTCTACGTTACAAACTCCTATTCATGTTATGCATCATGACCTTTCATATAATTTTCTTTTAGGAAGACCTTGGTTTCATGAGATGCATGCAGTGCCTTTGACTCTTCATCGTATCATGAAGTATGTTTATATGTTCAACAAGGTGTACCAAGTTGAAATAGACCCTAAGCCTGAAAGTTGCTTACAAGTTGAAAAAGGAATGACAAGTCCTCTAATCACATTAATTCCAATATCAAACATAGAACCTATGAAAGAGGAAAAAAAGAGAGATTGAAATGGTGTCAAAGCTATTAGATAATGATTGGGTTTCCTTGGATTTCACACCTTCATTTATGGGAGAGTACACAATCACAAGTAAAGAAGATGAAAATGAAAAACAACCAATGGTGATGTCAATGCAAAATTCAGAATAACAGTCACAAGCATCTACCTCATCTAGTTTAGAAGAAGACACAAATTATACAACAAACTTTGATGAGATAGATTATCAGCAACCACCAAACCTGCAAGAAATAGAAAGACTTTATGGAAAAGGCTATGAGTTCATGAAACAATTTGGTTATAGTGGAAAAGGATGTGGCAAGAAAGAACAAGGTATTTGTGTTCCTATATAACCTAATACACAAGAAACAAAAAGTGGTCTAGGGTATTACCTTTCTAAGATTACATAAGCAAAAAAGAGACCCTCACTAAACATCAACACCATCATGTGTAAGATCCTAAAACAACTCTCACGTTGAAGCATCCAGAGTTGATTGATACAACTTATGAAGAATCATTGGAGTTTTTTGAAGATGATGAAGCCTTGAAACGGATGCTAGGTGTTTATGAAAAACCATTTACTCCTAAAAAGAAATGACTTACATGTGCTATGATTATTACTAAGAAAAAAGATGGAGAAGATGGAAGTAGTGAAATTGACATGAACAAAGAAGACTACAACCCTGAATATTCAAAACAAAATGAGCTTCCTTTAGGAGATACTGTGGACATACAGATGGATGTTAACATTGAAGACAAGGTGATTAAGATAGGAAAGTTCCTTGATGATGGAGAACACGAAGACCATGCAACTTTACTTCATGACTTTCCCAAAATTTTCACTTGGACTTATTCGAATATGCCGGGAATTGATCCTAAGATTGTAACTCACAATATAGTCCTTGCTGAAAATGCTAAGCCTGTTAGACAAAAGATTCAAAAAATTAACCCTAAGATAGCCTTATTAATTAAAGCTGAGATTCAAAAGCTCCTTGAAGCCAGTTTTATCAAACCTATAGATTATTCTCCTTGGACCTCAAACATTGTCACATTCAAAAAACCGAACAATCATAGTAGGATGTGTACAAACTTTTGTGATTGGAATAAATCATCTTTAAAAGATGACTTTTCCCTTCCTAATATTGAAATGATAGTAGACTCAACTGCAGGACATGCTTTGTTGTCATTCATGGATGGATTTTCTGGATATAATCAAATCTTTATCAACACTCAAGACCAATATAAAACAACATTTATAACAGATTGGGGAACATTTTGTTCCAAGTGATGATGCCTTTTAGATTGAAGAATGTAGGAGCAACATACCAGCAAGCTATGACATTGATATTTCACGATTACATACATATGATTTTGGAAGAATATGTTGATGATATTCTAGCCAAATCTTTAACAATACAAGACAATGTGAATGTCCTTCAAAAAATATTTGAGCGAATGTGAAAATATAACATAAGATTGAATTCAAAAAAGTGTCTTTGGTGTAGATAGTGGAAAAATTCTAGGTTTTATTGTATCTCACAGAGGCATTGAGGTGGACACAAAGAAAATTGATGCTATAGTTAACATGCCACCTCCTAGAAACATCTCCCAATTGTGCACCTTACAAGGATAATTCAAGCTATCTTTCATTTTGTGGCATCCTTAGTGGATCAAACGTTACCATTTACACATCTCCTTAAGAAAGAAGTTCAGTTTAATTGGAATAATGATTGTAAATAGGCTTTTGAGAGTTTGAAAGATTATCTTGCTACTCCTATTTTACAACCTACTATACAAAACAAACCATTCATCCTATACACAACAACATCAACCCATGCTCTTGCAGCATTGTTGGCTCAACAAGATGAAAATGGTAAAGAGCATCCTGTTTATTACATTAGTCAAACTTTGATTGATTACAAGAAAAGATACACAATGATAGAGTTCAACAATGTTTCGCTCTTGTATTCGCTACTAGTAAGTTGAGACATTACTTATTGAATGTTAAAATACATGTGATAAAAAAATTAAACCCTTTGAAACATCTTTTTGCTAAAACAAATCTATCAAGATGATTAGCTAAATGGGTTATGTTATTGACTGAGTTTGACCTTAAATTTTTTTCACAAAAAGCAAAGGACAAGCCTTAACCAACTAGTTAGCTGATGCTCCTTCTCCCCTAGAATTACCTAATCAAGAAGCATTTCCTGATGAGAGTGTATTGACTATTCAAGAACATAAAAATGCATGAGAATTGTATTTTGAGAGGGTATGTGCAGGATCATCATGGAAGAAAATAGGCCCTTAAGTGGTGAAAAATTTAGAAAAATCAGAGTTAGGCAACTTGATGTAAAAAATTGAATAAGTTATCTATATTATTTTAAAAATATGTAAGAATAGAATCTATAGCAAGTTTAATGTAGTTTCTAAACTACTAGGTTTATTTTTTAAACAAAAATTAGTTTGGTGAAAATTTGAAATTTCAATGCAAGAGTAATTAAATTTCAAGGAAAAATAAGAAGTAGTGTCTATCTAACCACCCTAACCACAATAAAATGATAATATTTCTTTCTAAAATTTTAGATATAAGTAGAGGACTCATGTCCCGATGTGATGCATATTTTTTGTAATTTTTCCAAGTAAATAATTAATTATGAATTTTTAGTACAAATTTTAAAAATATAAAAACTCATATGTCCTACCATCTTAACTTGGTCAAAACTTCATGAAATTCATTCTTTTTAATCCTATAGTATGCAAGCATAGAATGTGATGCATGTTTCAAATTCAAAAAATGTGATACCATTTGAAAGTAGATGTTTTTCAATCAGCCAATCAATCAAGACTTTAGTTGTAATTCAAATAGAAAATGAATAATAATTATTTATTAAATTCAAAGTAAAGCATAATTTATATTGGTGGAAAGCTGAGAATATCCTTTAAAAACCCTTTTCATTTCATCAATTTTGGGTAAAAAAGAAGTCTTTAGCCACATACCCTACACATACCCATCATATCGCCACTTTTTGGCCCATCATAATCCTACACATACCTAACGGATCTAAGTGCAAAACAAGCTCTGACACAGGAGTTATAATAGCCCTACTTGGAGGAAAACCTATTACCTTATCATATTGATTAAATTTCCTATGCATAAACAATACCACAATGTATGAAGTGTTAATCATTGGATGATGTGCTGCTTTAATTTTGGGAGCCCAAGACATCAAAATATTTGATGATTGGCAATTAATCATTAAACAAATAAATGAAACATATCAAGTGAAACATGAAAAATTATCAAAATTTACAAAGATCTTATAATGAATCTATTAGAGAAGTTTGATTCATTTACCATTGATAACATCCCATGAAAAGATAATATACATGTGGATGCAATGGCAAGCGTCGCTTCTCTAATATCCCTTCATGATCCCTCAAAATACTTCACATTTGTCATCCAGACAATTATGAAACCATCAATTGAGCATAAAACAGATAAGATATTAAAAATCACCATAGAAAATTCTAGCGAATGGTATGCATTGATATTTGATTATCTAAAAACTGGAACCTTTCCTAAGTCCTATTGTACCCCAAAATTAAAATTTTTGTTACACTTAGACATTTTGAAGAAATGAGTAAAAGTCTTGCCAAATCTATAAAAAAGGTCAAAATTGGGGTTTGCATGTCTTGCATGAGGGGTTAAAATGTGAAATTTCCAAAATCTGATGATCTGGGTTTGCTCAAAGTGACCTAATCTACAAAACCCAGCTCTTAGTTTTTTCATCCCTACTTTTTAGGAAAACTACTATTTTTAGAATTTTTCTAAAAATAGTAACTTTTTCTGGGCTTTTCTGGGTTTCTTTTGAAATGGATACTGGCAAAATTTTCTAAAAATAGAAATTTTGTCCGCTAGGGTCCAAGCTAATTTTGATTGGCTCAAAATACTTTTGTATCAGGCTGGTGTAGTCAAAATCTCAAAAGGATTAGTTTTTCCCTAGTGGGTCTATTCTGCTTTTTCATAAGCATTTCAGGAGCTCCAAAGTTATCAATGGAGGTCAGTTAGCTGCCAGGTGTCAGATTCAACACTCAAGCGCTAAATAGAAGGTGAGTTGATGAACATGCACGATGAATGAGGAAGAAGGTGAAATTTACCTAAAATTGACTAAGTTTGCTTGACATGGGCACCCCAAGAGGAGATAGGCGCCCAACATTTTAGGGCACAAGATGATGGAATTAGGGTTTGAGCTTCCAAACAAAGTTGTTTAGAATCTTCCCAGCTCCATGGTGAATCTGATAGTGCGGTCATCAGATCATTCAGTCACCCGAAATTTGAGATCAAATGTGGAGTTTTAAAATGGAATACAGAATAAAAAT
>VDFB02390685.1:157842-175035 GCA_007258455.2 Sequoia sempervirens | reverse complement strand
TTTGAAACATAATCTCAACCATTTTCAAAATAAATTAGTAGTTTAGAAAGTAGACTCAGAGCACTGCGGTCCTTGTTTTTGTTCCATCAAAAAATTTTGAGTGTAGCTATCCTCAATTTCACGTCCAAGGTCAGTATTTCCTGATTTCAGAAAAAAGTGGCCACTTAAGCCCCTTTTTTGGGAACCATCTTGGTGCACTTACCCAATTGGTTCATTCAATGAACTTTTCGATGCCTTTTACAACCACTTCCACATTCACATGGGTCCCAAGATCACCCTAGCTGATTTAATGACATGCAAACAAAAGGATGATGAGAAAGTGACCGATTTCATAGCATGGTACCAAACACTTTATTCACAAGTAAACATTAAGATTCCTAATGCTGACCTTCAAGAAATTTTTATTATGAAATTACAAAACAAAATCCAAAAAAACTTGAGATGTTAAGATTCACATCCTTTACATAGTTTCTACAGGCCCTCGTGATTATCAAAATATGACTTATGGTCGTGATGTGAAAAATCCACCTAGTCATCTTGAAAAGTCTAAATTTGTAACTCAAAATGGTACCAACCATTCAAGAAACAAAATAGGGGCGTTCTACAACTTAACTCCCCTCAACCAGGTCAACAAATAGATATCCATGTGGATGCTATAAAGAAAACAAATTCATATGCCCTTGCAGATATGAATAGATAATTTACTCCTCTACCTAATACCCTTCATAACATCATGTTGCAACTTATGGAAAACAATATTCTTTCCTTACCTCCTCTTAGAGTTCATGATCCTAATGAACCATTACCCATAGGCTTTCGACGAAATTCTTATTGCCATTACCACTGGCGAAATGGACATGATACATAATATTTTAAGTGTCTTAAACATCTTGTGCAAGACCTTATTAATAATAATCAACTTCTCATTGGAGGTGTGAATGATCAAGGTAATAAGTCTGTAGCTCCTCCTAACTAAAATTTATAAATATTTACAAATCCCATGCCAAAACATACTATTTCATTTGTCAAAGCTAGTGAAATAAAGAATGATGTGATGAATGTTGACATGAATGATGAAAACATAAAAGATGAAAATGTGGATGAACAAGCTGAAGTGATAGCATTTATTGAAGCTAAACCTTTTAAGGGCTCAACCAAAATTCCTCTCGATATTGCTTTCTCAAAAAAATACATACTTAAACATGCACCTGATGGTCCTCTTTACATAGCTAGAAGAATCAATAACAAGCCTACTAATGGGATATTAATTGATCTCATTTGTGGAGAGAATGTGATCACTGAAGAATTTATATTTGTGCATGAACTCTATCAAGATACATATGATAAAGCGAAAGCATGGATCAAGATTCATAATGGTTTTGCTTGTCCTGTGACAGGCTCAATAGATCTACCTTTGAAAGTTGGATCGAAAACATTACATGTTTCATTCACCGTCATCCTACAATCAGACCAATTCGTGTGAAGTTAGGCTATCCATGGCTTTGCTCCATGAATGTCATCTTGTCGATTGTGCATAAATGTTTAAAGTTTCCCTTTGACAATGAAATATTTACTGTGCATCATAGTGGCTTTAATCCTTTGTCTTCCCAAGGGAATGTTTCATTAGATTTCTTTTGGCCTGAGCCTATTGAACCTATTAGACCTCCTGAGGACTAATTTTTCAAATCATATCAAAAGTTTAAGGAAAATTACATAGCAGAATTATCCCTTAGAAACATGCCTCAAGTAAGCCACCTATTATTGATAAAACTATGATTGAACCAAAATCCCTTCCCAACATCCAAGACCAACCTATGCCAAAAAATCCTACCATTTCCTATAAGATACCACGAGACAAACAAAACAATCTCGTTGTGCCTCCTACAATTAAACAAGTTTATAAAGCTAAAGAGAAAGTGGTTGAACAACCTCTTATGGTTCCTTCCATGAGAAAAGAAGAGAAACCTATGATTGAAAAACCCACTCCTACATAAATAGAAATTTTTAATAGATTGAAATAAAATTGAAATGCTAGAGAGTGTAGGCATCGACATTGTGCTATTGCTCGTATGTTACAAAATCAAGAAGAAAAGAGAAACATAGAAAATCAAAATATGAATTTACCTAAAGCAATACATATTGATTTTATAGGTTTGCCAAAATGTAAACAAGAACTTTCAAGATACATTATCATTCAACCTCCTATTGTGATTAATCTAGATGATGACCTTGATATTGCAAAAATTGATGAACAAGTGTATAATGAGTTAAATTAATTGTTTTCCTCTTCTATGATCTTAAATGAAAAAAATCCTAAAAAGAGTGTTGAACTTGGTGCTTCCCCTAGTTCGGCACTTGTTGTTGTCCCTTTGGCTAGTTTACCACCTTTTGTATTTACCAACTAAGATTGGGATGTAGATGACCATCTATACATTGATTCACATGTGCCTTACTAGTCTTTTGCGTTGTCTGATTTTTCATGTTTCTTTTATGTGATTGCATGTGTGTAATGTGACCCCTCATACTATTTTGTTTGATGTCTCCCTCTCTCTTTGTGCATTCCTCTACATGTATTTGCATTCTTCTCTATGTTGTAATTACTTTATCTCTTCATTTGTCTTGTGTTTTCATTTTTAGGGATGATGCAAGGCATCGAGACATTTAGGTCTCTTCCATGTTGACCTAAAGTATTTTTCTTTGTTTTCACTCTCTTTGTGTCATTATTCTGGTTCTATGAGTATTTAGGGAATGATGACAGTTCCACGCTCTAAGAAAATGTTGTAGCAAAGACATACTGACCCCAGATCCATAGATCCTTTCCATATTTTTGGGGGCAACCCCTCCTTCCTTTTTCATGATGTGGCTCTATTTTGGGAACATATGACCTAGAATAGGGCTTTTCAAGTAGGCTCTCATGTCTTAGGATGGAACATAGGCTACTTTAAAGTAGTTTCTCATAGAAATGGTGTTAGCAACCGCTCTAAAGTGGGGGCATACATCAATGACATCTTTTGAAATTTTACATATTTCATGGTGTGATGTTCTTTTTCTTGTTATGCATCCTTTTCTTAGCATGGTGTCATTGGGTTTGATGTCCTCCAAGAGTGTGATATGTCTAAGCGTACAACTTTCCCTTAGTTGCATGATGTAAAGTGAGGCATCCCATAAGTGGCAATCTAATATACTTGACTTGTCCTCTCTTAGAGATATTAGGCATGTTGTTCCCTAAGAATAAGACCTTACAGGAATGAAGAAAGATCCCTTGGAACAAAAACCTATAGACATGATATTCATAAGCATTTAGCATTGTGGTTCCTTATTGAAGCTTTTAGGAGGATAACTTCACTATGGTATGGGAGCCTGCTATGATTCTCTCATTTTCCACCCTTTTGGGATACTCACCTAGTGGACGACCTAAGGTTCTGCTACCCCAGAGTGAGCGTGTGTGTCATTTTCATGGTGGACACTGAGTTCTACTTGTAAACGATCTTGGAAAAAAATCTTAGACCTGGTCCACATAGCATTAGATAGACTGTCTAGGCTTGATCCTTCCCCTTTTCCTGGACAAGCAACCACGTTCCACATTGCATTGGGACGATTGAAGCTTGATCCTTTATTTTCTTGGTCTTTGATAGTGTATGAATGGGTATCTTTTTCATTGCTGCATACATAAGTGTCTTGAATGTCTACTTTAGTGTGAGTTTGACATGGGAGAAAAATAAAATATTGAAAAAATTAACCCTTTTTCACACTTAATTTGGGAATGAATGATTAATGATAAAAAGGAATTAATGGCGCCTTATTTAGGGTGTTGTAAAGTGTTTCTTCACACTTTCACACTAATTGAGGTTAATTTGAGCTTAATTGGCCCCTTAAATTCAAATCCAAACCTTATTTATTACATTTTATGAGGGATAAAACACAACACTTAATTTTGGAAGGTTTATGTCCAAGGATAGTGACCTAGGACCTAGCAAATGGGTCCTCACTAGGTCCTAGGACCCCCTTTTGGCATGTTATTTCACAATCCCTGAAACATGTCCTAGTTAGGTATGCTAGGACCAATTCACCCTATGGATAATGGGTCCTCCTTAACTTAGGAAAACCCCCTTGGGATGTGTTTTGGGTAAGATTTTAATTATTTCAAATTCAAGATATGATGTCAGCTTGTGTTATTTGAATTCCAAGATTTAATCTTAAGTTATGTATAAATATGAGGTTATTTCGCATAGTTTCATCTAATAAATCTAAGATTTTTTATGCAAGAATCCTAATAGGATTATAGAGCATTCAAGAATGCATTCAAGAGCAGATTATTGAAGTTTTATTGTAGCAATCAAGGATCCAATTCATCATGTTAAAGTCATGCATGTTGTTGAGCTAAAGTGATGTTGTAGCATTGGTGATCAAGTTCAAGTCTTCAAAGCCATTAGCTTAATTCAAGTTCATGATCAAGGTCTACACTCTTTGAGGCCACTTCATGCTAAGTTTTAGATTTGCAATCTAAGGTTCAATTGAGGATTGGTGAGGTGTAGTATTACTTTGTTCATTCATCTTTCCTTTCATGCATTATTTCAATTGAAGGTTTAATTACCAAAATGTGGTTTGACCAAGGAAAACCCCTATTCCCTAAAAAATCAATATTTTTCTCCTCTTTGACGTGTGATTGTAGGTTTTAGATTGAAGATCAAGTGGAGAACAAAAATTTTCAAAGCTGTAAAGTCGCAAAAGTTATCATCTTTGTTGCAAGATCACAGAAAGACTTCTACAAAATTTATTTTTGTCTTTTGAGAGATGAACACTTGGGATTTTGGAGTGCAGACATTGAAGAATATAACCCATAAATTAATATTCTAAAACCCTAGTAGGGACCCATTTGCCACTAGGCGAATGAGTCCTCAGTGAGGCCTGAAAAAACACTTTTTCAAAAAGTCACACATCATTTCAGCATCATAAAACCTACCTTTTTACTATTATAACAATTAGCTTTTCTTTCTGATTGTTATTTATGCATTATGGCCCTCATAATTGAGGGAAACATCAAGTCAAAAAAGTAGGTGTACCCATTTGGTTAATCCCATTTGGAATTTATCTCTTTTTCTTTGTTTCAACAAAAAAGCACTTTTTCTTTACCTTTTTAGGGATTAAATAAATTCATTTGAAAATTATATTTTATAAGTATGTAACTCTTATTATAAGCTTTCAAAAAAGAATAATTTTTAATATTTTTAATTTTATTATTATATTTATATTTTATTTGTTGTGAATGTTGTTTTTTCACTAAACATCAAGGTATTTGTTTCACATGCAGAGAAATAGAAAAAAATAAAGAAATCTAAAAAATATGTGTGCACTAGGTATTGATGTTCTTGTTTCATAAAAAAAATAAAGTTTAATTTCAATACATACAAAACAAGTTATATGTGACAACATGCACCTATGTCTTGATTATAATTACTTTGAATTCAAAAATCAATTAAAAGAAACTATGCAATAAAAGTATGAGTAAATCTCCATGTAATAGAGATTGATATTAAAAATCTATATTTTAAAAATTATAATTTTATCCTTTCAATAAAAAAATTATGTGTGATGACATAAACGTTACTTTTTTTAAATGGTGTTTACTATAAAAAGAAAGTTATTAAAAGTTACATACAAAAATTCAAAATTTATTTCTAATTATTTAAAAAAAATACATTTAGAATCTACACAAATTCTCATAAGTCACTAGTTCACATCAACTCCAAATTATTAATGGTTTAGTTGCTATAGGTTTCATAAAGTAAAATTTTGTAAAAAATGTTGATATTAATGTGTGACTTAGCCAAAAAGTGGGACACAATATTGTGGGTTGAGTCTCATCAATTCTTACATTTCTAGTAACAAAGTTCATATAATTTGTAAATCTTTGATTCTTCACTATAGCCCATAAATAAACACTTATAACTATTTGGTTCTAACTTTCTTCTATTTTCATCTAGGATGTATACCCAAGAAATACACCCAAATGCTTTAAAATACCCAATGTGAGGCTTTCTTTGAATCCATGCTTCTTTAGGAGTGACATTTATGAGGACTTTGGTGTGGATTCTAGTCACAATGTGTGCAACACAAGAGACAACCAAACTCTGAAATTTATTATGTAAAATTTTAAAATGCAACATACAACAAGCCATTTTAAAAATATTTTTATTCATCCATTCAACCACCCTATTTTTTTGAGGGGTATATGAAACTATTATTTGTACCTTAATACCATATTTTCACAAAATGATTCAGATTTGTAATTGTAATATTCACCCCCATTGCCTATCTTTAAGCATTTAATTATTTTTTCACTTTGGTTTTCAACTAATACCTTAAAATTCAAATACTTCACTTTTCCTTTCAAGAAAATAAACCCATACTCATCTACTATAATCATGAATAAAAGTGAGAAGGTACTTGGCACTTGAAATGGAAGGATACCTCAATTAACATAAATGACTATGAATGAGCTGTAGTGAATAATTCACTCTCCATTTTTTGCTTGAATTAAAATGATCTTGATTGTTCTTACCTAACACACATCTTTCACATACACCTTCAACATCTAAAAATATTTGTTAATTCTCTTACCAAATTCATGTTAACCATGTCTTGTAACTTGCTATAACTAGTATATCAAAGTGTAGCATGCCAAAGTTTTGACATACAATCATTATGAGCAATAGAATCATGTGAGAATGTGTATTCATCACCAACAAGCAACAAAAATTTAATGATACTTTTTTCATTATCAACTCTTTTAATAAAAACTACATTGTGTGGATCTTTTGCATATCTAACAATGACTTGATCAGGAGACAACAAACTCATAATTGTCTTGAGTAATTTTATATATTGAAATAAAATTCACCCCTAATCCTTTTCCTAGTAAAACATTTTTCATAGTTACATTTGTTACACTAACAATTCCTATTTCTAAAACTAGAAGTTTCATTTTATTGCTAATGGTAATTTCTTGATCTAAATTCTTCTCTTTGCAAAAATCAATAAACAAAGATTTATCCTCAGTCATGTGAAAAGATGTTCTTGAATCTAAAATTCATTCTATATTGAATTTTGAAGCAAAGTATCCCCTCTTAACTATAGATTTGTTTTTGGGTTCAAGAATTACCTTCACACTTGATTTTACTTTCTTGGAGATGGCCATCAATATCTTGTCAGTAGAATACCTTGGCTTTCTAAATACCCTTCAATGAGATATTAAAACAATACAAAAAAAAAGAAGTTAAAAATTAAAATTGTGTAAAGTTAATTGTTACTTGATACATTTTGATAACATAGACTCAATGAAAAAGTTTACTTATAGAGGCTATATAGTATAACATTGCAAACATCAAAATTCAATTTATTTGAGTCGATTAAAAAAAACAAAAAAAAAAACAATAAAATATAACTTTTTATGTATGAAATAATTTACTTACTCATCTTGTTATAAATCATTTTTAAAACAAAAATATTGATATCTAAATATAATCCAATTGTTTTCATTAAAAAAATATTATTATTATTTATATTATATAAACATCATTCACTTCAATAATGAAACACTCAATTAAAACTTTACACCTCATCTATACCAAAAAAAAATATCTAAAATAATTTAATATATCTATAAAATAATATAACATCCTCCATTAAAAATGAATTAGAAGAGAAGTGGTTAATTATACAACAATTTTGAAGTATACTAATAGAAATTTTCTACGTTTATCATAACATTCAAACATGATAATTGGAACTTCGCATCGTAAACAAAGCCCGTCGACTGTATCCAATAATGATGGGAACGTGGAGATGTCCGCAGCGCGTCGATCATCGATTACATCCACTGCAAAACCTTGTTTTTCCGATAGAAGCAAGACATACCAACTTGTTTCTGCCGTGTTGTTCAATGTAATCAGTGCCGTGAATTATTCATCATATACCAAGTTCAAAATTAAGAAACTCAATCAGAGGAGCTCGCAAGCTTAAATTAGTGAATGAATGATGGGAATTGCTTGCATTCTTATCCATCTACTTCTATATTTATTTGCACTGGCAGAGGCGAGTGACTCGTTAGATCCTGGCAATGAACTGGACGTCAATGGAACTCTGGTATCCGCTAATGGGAAGTTTAAAGTGGCGTTTTGGAATTCTATATTGGACGATCAATATTTGACCATATCGTTTAACTTCACTATTAAGGACTTCAGCACCATAACGTGGGCTGTGCTAACTCCATGCCGTAAGCGATCTTGTAAGCTGACGCTCAGTCGTTAAAGAGGGTTGGTCATTCATGGAGCAAACTGGAGCAGCGGCGCCAATGTCCACATGTGGCTCGCCTCACAAACGAAGGCAACTTAATTGTGTACGGCGAAAATAGAGATCGCCTTTGGGAGTCGTTTAATGATCCTACAAACACTCTTCTTCCAGGGCAAAAGATGAAACGAAACAAAAGCCTCATTGGATATTGGCCTATTCCATTCTATCTTATAAGGCATAACTTTACTCTGTATGGAATAAATATAAATGATCTTTACTTTGCAATGAAAACATCTGTGTGTGAAGGATGCTTGTACGCTCAACTTGATCAGAGCGGAAGGTTCAATCTTGTTCTTGATGGCCCTGAGCCTCGGATCCTTGCATACCGGAACTCCCTTTATTATGGGAATACATCTGTTGTCAATAAGGTGTATATGAACGATTATCCTGGCTGGTCCTTCAAGGAGATAGTGCAAGGAAATATTTTGAGTGTGCCAGATCCTAGGCTTGGCAGTGAGGTTGATCTTCAACAAGTGGAACTGCTCGTGAAGGTTGCATTTTATTGCATTCAAGGTAAAAGTTACTCCAGGCCTTCCATGGAAGAAGTGGTACGAATGATAGAAGGGTCCATGGATGTATTGATGCCCTCACATCTCAAGAACCCTTCGTTCCAGGTAAATCCTTTATCAGACAGTGATGATTCAGACTAATACTTTCACAACTTTGTTGCTTTTTATTCAAGTGATTCCGAAGTATGGTTTTGCTTAGGAGGTGTAAGATTTCAAGAATGACGTCTTATAGAAAAACAAAGTGAAAAATTGTAAGTAACTAGCAGTCGTATGCATAGGCATGCGGCGATGAGCCAATAGGGGTCTACCGGATCTACTACAAACGGTTATTGAATGGGAAGCAACGAAGAAACTTGTTTTTGTAATGCAATGTGAAGTATAAATATTGAGAAATATTTGCAATTGCTTGAATGAGTTGAAAAAGGGAAAGCATATTAATAATTCAATATGGAATAACGTGAAGTTAGTTTATAGTAGGAGGTGAATGAGGATAAGATTTGTCAAGTACATTGTAATGAACAGTGATGTTCGAAAATCAATTTATATATTTATATGGATAATTAGATGGATAAATCAATTAAAGCAAAGCTATGTGTACATTAAAAGATATGAATTTGACTTACGTTCCTTCGTGTAAATTATTTGCAATGTATGGATTAATTGCAATCTCAAGCAATTAATCATCAGTAATTTTAATTACAATAATTCTTTTAAAATGATTTTAATTAATAATATTAGGAGAATGATTTTTTAATAAAATTTGTCTTAATAAATTACATTTGATAAATTAAATACAATTTAATTTTTAAAATAATTAGTTTTGTCACTCTATTTTAGTTTTATATTTATTGGCCCTCAATGCACATGTATATTTTAGCTTTTTGTCTAGGTTATTCAATGAATTAACTAAAATTTATCTTAATAAATTACATTTGATAAATTAAATAAAATTTAAATTTTCAAATAATTAGTTTTGTCACTCTATTTTAGTTTTATATTTATTGGCCCTGGATGCACATGCATATTTTAGCTTTTGTGTAGGTTATTCAATCAATTAATTAATTATTATTTAATAATGTTAAGATATATATGCATAGAAATACAAGGTAGACATTTTAAAGTGTTATTACCCATGCCTTTAATTACTAATATTGCATTTAAAAGTATTGTTTAACAAAGGTAGTGTATAACTTTGGGTATCACATATTTTTGAGGAAAGAAAGATGTTTGATATTGGATACTTTCTATAATTATTATTTAGTGCATAATTTTGTGAATTAAAGTTTTAGTATGCATGTGTTTTTTGGGTTCGTAGTAGTAAAATAAAATGGGGACAACTATAAAAGATTGAAAAGTAGTCAATAACAAGGATATTTCAAATAAAAATATCATTTTTTAATGAATCACTTCATAGTGCAATTGAAGAATCAGTCAAACCATTTTTTATTAGAAACAAATAAACAGACCTTAGTAAGAGATGAGTGTGAGGACGCAATACATTTATATTTTGGATTCTTAGAATAAATGAATAAAAGATTACACATGTACCTATGTAAGAACAAATATGTGACATTAAAAGCCAAAATACAAAAGTCACACTCATTATCCACCCTGCCATATTGGCATCATGGAGCCTCGGGGACTCTAGCCAAACCCTCGAGCAAGAAAATTATGAAACGTCCACGAGAAATTTTGTGGAGTTCCATTATACATCACACAATATCAAAGTTGAGGAAAATCTAGTATTTTTATATATGATCTATCATATTGGAGTGTTTTTTTTGTTGTAATAATTCTATTAAAAACAAGCATCGTCAATTTGGAGCGCTTTTGTATGCTTTAGCCTAGTACCTACAAATAGAAGGGAGGGGTATGTCAGTGGACAGGCAAGTAATATTAGGAACAAACCATAAAAAATCAGTAAGTATATTGATAAAACCATTATAAAAAATTTGAAACTAGAAAAAATCAATAATATTTCTAATTCGTTCACTGAATTTATTCATTGATAATGGAAAACTTTTGTACTTACATGTATTGTTGAAAGTGTTTAACAAATGTGAGCAGCATTGGATTGAGTCGTTGGAGCATTAAACAATTTGAAATGGACAATTTAGAGTGCAGTATTTCTTTTGGATGCCTATTGTATATGTGGAACATTATAAAGGAAATCATATAGATCTACAATAAAATAGGTTAGACATATGCATATCCATATACATACATATACATACATATACATACATATACATACATATACATATACATATACATATACATATACATATACATATGCATATACATATACATATACATATATACACATATCCATACATATACATATACATATACATATATACACATATACATACATGTAAAAATATTATTTTAGGTTGAATTCTCATTGGAGGGTTTGAACATAGATGTGCCCAAAAATATGCAAGAAAATATATTGATTAAGTTGTATTGTTGAAAGAGCCATTGTGATATTCATTCAAGAGAAGACTATAGTAAAAAATGTCACTGGGTATTGCTTGTTATATGTGCCCATGTTTTGCAAACATATTTTTGCATACACATCTTACACATGGAATGTAGATAAAGTCATTTTGCATATGTATTTTGCATAGATGATTAATTTATTGTTGATTTCTTAGTGTTATATGTATTTACCTTTAGCATTAGAACCATTATGCAGACTTTAAAGATATTATCACTGTCTTTTGGGTGGAAAAATTGTAGTTGAAACGAGAGATTGTTGTAATTTTTTCAGGCTTGGTTTATTGTTTTAGTTATCTCTATGCATCTTTATGCACCTTTTTAGTCATTATACAGTCTCTATATTGTGTGGAATGAAGCTTTGTGGATGGTTCTCCACTTGAAACAGATGAGAAAAACATAATATCATGTAACATAGTAATACAAGATTCGAGCTATGTTCTTTGGCAATAAATATTGAAGACAAGTAGAGAAATTATATAAGAGGTGTTAGAGTGAGTAATTTATTGTTCATGTCTTTCTCTCTGCTTATTATTCCTTGGTATATGTTTGTATCTTTGACATTATATCCATTTTGGAGACTCGAAAGAGATTATGGCTCTGTATCGATGGATAAATTTCACCTAAATCTTCTTTCCTTCGTAAAAAAATATGGTCAGGGTTATTAATTTTTTCACCCTTCGTTTATTGTTTGTAGTTATCTCTATGCACCTTTGGCATTATACCCATTAACATATGAGCAATTACATATTAACATAGAAGTAATTGCATATGTATATATATGCACAAAGCTAGTATGAAACCATGAAGATTTTGGAGATGAAAATTGTTTAGTGGTTGTGAAGTGCTATTCTAATAGCTCTTTTACAATTTCTCTATTCGCATATAATATTTAGTTGCAAGTAATGCAGCTTGAATTTTCAATTGAGTCAGTGGCATTAATATATTTAACTATAATTTCTCCTATGCTAATGGGTGCAACGTCAAAGATACACACAAATAACCACAAACAATAAATGAAAGATTCATAGAGATAACTAAAACAATAAACAAAGCGTGAAAAAACAATTGCTCCTATGTTAATTTGCAATTGCTCCCATGCTAATTGGTATAAGAATGTAGCTTCAATTTTCAATTCACATGTCAACTACTACATAGAGTGGTTATGTTGTGTTAATATCTTTAATGTGGGTTTTTGATCATGTGTCATCTACCTATGATTCTTAAATGTTTTTCTAATAGTTCTTTTACAATTCCTATATTTTGTCTATAATATTTAGTGCCAAATAATGTAGCTTAAATTTTGAAGTGAGGAGCCGACTGTTAGATAAACTACTTGTGTTCTATCAATATCTACTCGCTCATAACAAACTGTTAAATACTATAGGTCACCTGTTCAATTGTCCATGGTGTTAAGGTGTGTTTAATGTGGGTTTCTGACCATCTGTGCTTTTTGTGTGATTATTAAGTGTCTTTGAACCCATATAATAGGTACTAGAATGGCACTTATTTGGTGCTAAATATTATAGAGAAAAGCCACATTTATTAGAAATTTAAAATATGCAGCATATAAGAGGCAAACAATGACAATGAACAGTGTGTTATGAGCATGTGGAAAGAAGAGTAGCATGAAGAACAATTTTTCATACAGAACTTCAAATAGATGAGGGAAAATAAATATCATGGAACATATTGATAGAATACATATAACATGTTGCATCCAAACAAAATAACCATGACAATTAACAGTTTGTTATAAGTAGCTTGAAATAGATCAGTGAAAAAGAGTATCATCAAATATATTGGTATAAGACAAGCAACCTATGTAATAGTTGCAAGATGTATTAGAATAACACTTTAGAATCACATGCAAATGGGCTATGAACAAGAACAATTCGCCTTTTTCCAATTTTTTTGGCCTTGTTCTCTAGAATCTGTAAGTCGTTTTACATGGGTGTTGCCATGTGGGAAAGTATAGTCTGCAATGTGCCACAAAATATATTGATTGAGTTGCATTGTACAAAGATCCATTGTGGTGTTGTTTGTCTTCAATATATATATGCATATATATATATATATATATCTTTCTATGTTTTGAAGGATTGATTTTCACATACAGTTGACATTGTATGTAAATATATATGTGTGTGTGTGTGTGTGTGTATATGTGTATATATATTTATATAACCTCTTTGACTATAATATTTAGTCCCAAACAATGCAGCTCCAATTTACAATATATATGTATGTATATATGTATATATATACATATATATAGTGTATTATCTAGCATTCAGTATTATAGAGAAATAGGAAAATTGTAACATATCTATTAGTATAACATAGATACATATTTTTATGCATATATACATATATATACACATGTATATATATATATTGATGTGGGGTTTTTGACCACCTATCATTTACTTGTGCTTCTCAAGTGTTTTTGTAACAGTTGTTTTACAGTGTGTCAAATGGTAGAACATGTAAAACAAATTTTATATGGAAGTTTAACATATGGAGAGTACAAGTTGCAGACCATAGATATGGAGAGTTTCCTATATAGAGCTTTTGCTGTACAAAATGCATATAGCAGTAACGATGAACACAAATAGCAACAAATAGTAGGCAGAGGGCACGAAGCACACACAGACCAAAAATGAAAGAAACTAGTCAAAAGGTAAAGGTCAATCTTATGTTTGTTGAAAAATAGAACTACAACAATAAAGACCTTGCTATAGGAAGCGTCAAAGAGATGAGAGGAAGAGAATATCATAAAACATATTAATACAAAACAAGCAATCTATGTAATAGTTTCCATTTACGTATTGGTTATCTATTTGAACTGTCCACAAGGGTTTATGTTAGAGAAACAGTGGCTAGAATTTTTTGGCGTATTTAGAGTTTTTTTTTACTAGCTGAAAAGGAAACTATACAAACATGGACAAATGTAATATGAAGAATAGACAATTTTTATTGTAGTCAGTGTATGTAAGAACCCATGCATGAATGTATATATATATAGCAACAAATATATGGAGGCTATCTAACCATGGAGGAAGAAAAGGGTTGAATGTATAGCTCAAGAAAATACAAATCAATAAAACAAACCTTGTTTACACTTACAATTATGGTTTCCTTTCATGTACCAATTGTCTAACACATGGGCTTCATATCTCGTTCTCCATCTATGTTTGCATTGAGGGAAAAATAATATTGTTGCAAAGCAACATTTTGTTTGAACATATTAAAATATATATGTCTAGTTAGATGCATATAGAATGGAAAGAAGGCATTGGAAAATGGCTTACAACAATAGTAGAAGCCGAAACACTACAGGCTGTGGGTTGGAACAGCTGGGAAACTCTCCATTATGGTATCTAATCGAGGTGTATGGTAGCTTTGTTGAGTACCCTAGTATAAAATCAACAACACGGTGCATCATTTTAGTATGCAAGCAAAACAATGGACATCCTTATATTAGAAAAAGAAATATTACATGTACTCCCTTGCATGGCATCTAGCAACATTGCTAGGGTGGACCAACCGTGGTGGCACTGAAAACCTGCCATTGTAGCTCCATTGAACAAGGTGGCTAGTTCCATGACTGAAAAACCATGCGGCCAACAACCTCGACCGTCATTGTTAATTGAGGAAAAAAAAAGCAATGTAGACAAAACTATATATTTTTGAATGCAATATACAGGAAGAGTGAAAGAGTGAAATGATGGAAAATGAGAATTTTGTACATAAACACTTGTAACTAGTTGAATGAAATAATGCTAATAGAAAATCTAATAAGAAGAGATAAGAATCTATGGAACCAAAGCATGAAGCACAAGTGTCAAAACTTGAGTTATATAGGTAGAGAAAATAGAAAACACAACATGGTTGCAAACTTTTAAACTTATTAGTCGAATAGAACATAATATTTTTTTTAGAATGTTTTGTAGAGTATGTGCATATATAGTTTAATATACTGAAATGTTCAAAATGTGTTATTGACATATAAAACTTTTGGGTTGTACTTATTGCTGGTTAGAATCCCTATGTATCATTAACACTTGAAGTTCTTTGTATTTGTATATGTATTAATTTGTAAGAGTTGCAACTGTATGTGTGGAGTACTGCATGTTAAAATCGGTTGAAAGAGAATTGTAGGTATGCTGATAAAGAATTCACATCATGCAATTTACAAACATTTGGACGAACATGGATAGGTGGAATATACAGAAGAGTGTATTCTTTTGAATTGCATTTACAAAAAGTATGACTCAACAAACCGTTGAAATGAGAAGTCAATAGATTAATATTTATGGGTGCATATTTGCATATTGAATTTCACAAAAATAGTATTGCTGAAGGTAGAGAAGATAGTAAATGGGAACAAAATTATCTTCAATGTGTAAAGCTAAACAGGACGTAAATCATTGGATAAAGTCTTGTGCTCTGCTTATTCTTGCCTACTATCTCTATTCATGTTTGGCATTATACCCATTTTGCACAAATTATTACATAGTATGGTTCTATAAAATTTAGCTTGCATATCCTTGAAAAGACGATGGTATATAGTTTGGACCAAATGAAAGAGTAATTTCTTCAGAGCCTTTTCTATTAGTCAGTGCACCAACAGGTGGAAAAAGCATTTGGCAGGGGTTGGACTTGTCCCAACCACACCTCTTCACTATGACGTCTAGTAGTCTATAAATTTGGTGTTGCTAAGCCTGGAGTATCTTTCAAATGAGAATGTTGGATCAAGGTGGAGTATTTCAATTGATTTAACATGAGAGATAGCTATAAAATTCAACCCTTGTCTCTCTTTGCTGCCCATGTTTATTGTTGCTCTGTCCAATGTTAAGCCTTGTGCTTTATGTATTGTGATTCCCCATGTCATGGTGAGTGGGATTTTTGTTCAACTACCCTGAGTTATAGCTGGGATGGGGATGTCTCTTGTGTTTTTTGGGTCCCATGGTGGGCCAATGTAATTTTGGAAGTGAACAACAACATAGTCAAGTGGATCTGGTAGTTTACAATGTGCATTGTAGACAATAGTTGTAACAAGACCAAGGGATCCATTTACGAGGCCAACTTGAATCCATAAATTTATTGTTAGCATCACCTATTCACCAACACAAAGTAGCAGTTTAGGGAGAAGCTGGTCATCATCTCCATGATCAAATGTCTATTGTTGTGCCACTCAAGCAATACTAATGGCTATGGGCAGTTTTAACTATTTGATCATTTTTTTGTTGTGGAACACGACCACGTCATTTGTGGGGAACAAATGTGCAGAAATATCAAACTGTTGTATTTTTATGGGTGTGAGAATTTTATTTTTTTGTTTCATAAGCTCTTCCCAGTCATCGTAGAGGGCCTCACCATTTCTTATATGGAGAAGAATTTCTCAAAAAATTTGTTGGGAAGGGCTATCTCCTTTTTGGTGAAAAATAGTGTACAATGTGACGGAGACTATGAAAGTATGCCATAAGGCTACCGTCGATGACTGTGAAGCATAAATAGGGGTATCCATGATAGGTGGAAACTAGGCAAGATCACCAACAAGGATGATGGAAACACCACTGAATGTCTCCCTCTGGTTATTAGGGAATGCTTGGCACAATCAACTATTTATTTTCAGTAGCAACTTCGGGCCTAGAAAACTCATTTCATCTATCAAAATGTATTGAATATATTTAAATTGTTCTTGGAATATTGTCAATGCCTGACCTTGCAAAGGATTCATATCCTTTATGGGGATCTAGAGGGTTGTATGGATTGTGGAGGCACATATATTGTATGCAGCAACACCTGTGGGGGCTAATGTGAGCAA